>QKQZ01032352.1:0-20214 GCA_003595255.1 Solenopsis fugax | reverse complement strand
ATGTTATATAACTGCAATGTTTTATGAGTGCGAAATTACAACTAACGTGGATGTTACATGTAACGGTCACGTTATATAACTTGTTATATTCCGTTTTATAACGTCAATGTAACATTTATATATCTGTGTTTGCTGGGTATACTCTGCTTTAAAAACATAAATTCTTTGCTCTTTAAGAACACAAAAATTATAAAAGAAAATTTGTGTTTTTAAAGCAGAGAATTTGTGTAATCGGAGAATATTTATTCACACATTTCAAATTCGTGCACTTTTTGCATACGCATATGGTCACAGTGCATAATCAGTTCGTTACATTACGTCCGTATGACAGGTTTCCCAACCCCAATAATCATCAACTTTAATGTTTGATCTCGATTCGCGAGGCAGAGCGACACTTTTTTCTGCCAGATTCGTTCGTTTCGTGCGAAAACGCGTCAAATGAGCCTAATTTCATCAAAATCGGAGGTGGTGGGAGTATTCTGAATAATTACCTACTTGGTACTTTAAATTAATTCTAAATTAGTTATTTTTTAATTACAGTAATTAAAATCAAGTTGCCAATTGGTTAATTTAATGTAAAACTTTTTGATTGGCTGTTCTAATGGAAAAACTCAAAGCAGCGACTGTTATGAATGGCTGTGTCAATTGCAACGTGGTCAAACGGATGCTCCCCTCCATCCGTCGTGCTTAGCAGTCTAGCGTGGTGTTTGGCAGTGTTTGGTGGTGTTTGGCAGTGTTTGGCAAGGTCTCTCGGGTGCGTCGAGGGTGTCGTTAAAATAGCACTCGCAAGAATAACGTATGTCGAATAATAATACACATCGAGTGATTTTCGAGACTTGCCAGTGATTGAGAGATTAATTTACATTATTATGTTTACAGCGAAACAATACGGCGAGATGGCTGCCCGCTCAGTGTTAAAGTACCTGAAACCCAAGGCCGTGATATTTCAGAGCCACCGATGCGCTTCATTGTCTGGTTTCGATATCCAGCATAAAACTCCTACCATCAAGAAGGTGATGCCCATACCGAAGGCTCATTACGGTGGCAGGCATACGGTTACCATGCTGCCTGGAGCTGGCATTGGACCTGAATTGATGGGTTATGTAAAGGAGGTGCGTGCACATCGTAGTTCTTTTTAATAATATGCAAGAAGTCTAAGATTCATTCTTTTTGGGTTAACTTCTTGCACAGTTTAGCTTTTCTCTTTTGCTCCAACGGAAAAAGAAAGTTGGAGTAATGATGAATCATGCAAGAAATTCAGTTAGAAAGAACAGTTAAATAGAATTAGATGGAAGGTGTAGGAATAATTATAGAATAATAGATGGAGATGAGCAGGTGTAAGCTTTCTCGTCAACCACGTACACGTAGAACTAACACGAGCAAGAAACGTTTGGAGCATCACGATTTATTTGCTTCAGGTTTTCAAGTATGCTGGCGTACCAGTGGATTTTGAAGACGTTGAGATCGATCCTAACGCGGACGACAATGTCGACCTAGATTACGCAATTACGTCAATACGTAGGAACGGAGTCGCCCTAAAGGGCAACATAGAAACACATAGCACAGAAGCTGGCGTCTTCTCTCGAAATGTCGCGCTGCGAAACGAGCTGGATCTCTACGTGAATGTTCTGCACTGTGTATCTTATCCAGGCGTAAACTCGCGTCAGAAGAATATCGATATCGTCATCGTGAGGCAGAACACTGAGGGTGAGTACTCCATGCTGGAGCATGAGAGTGTCAATGGCGTTATTGAGAGTATGAAAGTCATTACAAACTTCAACTCGGAACGCGTCGCTCGTTATGCATTCGAGTACGCCAAGAGGAACGGCCGCAAGAAGGTCACGACGGTCCACAAGGCGAACATCATGAAACTGTCGGATGGACTCTTCTTGGAGATCTCGCGGCGGGTCGCCAAGGATTACCCAGATATTATCCATAACGATATGATTATCGACAATTGTTGCATGCAGCTTGTATCGAATCCGCATCAGTTCGACGTCGTGTTAACGACCAATTTGTATGGCGCCATTGTATCGAACGTGGTGTGTGGTTTGCTGGGCGGCGCTGGTTTATTAGCCGGTAAGAATTACGGCGACCATTACACGATCTTCGAGCCGGGTACTCGTAACACCGGCACTAGCATCGCTGGCAAGAACATCGCGAATCCGATCGCGATGTTAAACGCCGCGGCCGACATGCTGCGTCATCTGGGTCATAAGCATCACGCAACCGTTATCCAGAACGCGATCAACAAGACGCTTAATCAAGGGATACATACTCGCGACCTCGGCGGCACCGCGACGAGCAGAGACGTCGTCGACAATATTCTCAAACACATCAAAATTGCAACCGCTTAAAAAGACTGAATTATTATTGTTCTAGCCGAAATCTCTTGTAGCACAGCTGTCCGTGGAATGTGGCGAGTACGAAGTACATATACCAAGAATCTTGTGTGATTTCTAGTGAGATAACATAAAGGATAAACATACTATAAGCTAGTTAAGGCAATAAGCAAGGAGTTGCGAAATAAGGAACCGTTCCGACAATATGCGATAACGAGATTTCGTCTATTGGCCGAAACTGCAAAATATTTCTCCTTTATAAAATCATTGTTCTGAAATGGATGAATTTTGGCTTGCAATAGATCACAAATATTCTCTCTAATATATTTTAATGACTTGTTTAACTGAACTAATAATTGGAATTTGTAAAATATTTACTGTACATTGTAAGTAGTGGCAGTTCCTATAGAATTTACCAAATATTATCACTGTAAGAGTAACTTGTATGAAATGTAAAATACTTGTTACACCTTACCATTAAAAGAATACTCACCGATATTTGTGTGCGTAAGAAAAATGCGATCATGACTTGTTAAGTTAACAAAATGTTCGTATGCCGCCTTAGTACAATTTTATCTAGTTGAATTAAAACTGACACAATGTAAAATTACACTTTACTGTTAAGGTACTTCATTACATTGTAAAGTGTACATACCGCCGCGTTCATAAATAAAATGTATAAATTTACATTTCTCTAAAGATGTACTTTGTTCTAATTCTGTAATAATTGCAATGCTAACTCCTCATCAGCCTGTAGATCGTCAACATCCGATAGCTTCCGTTTCTTCTTGGTCCCTTTGTACTCCTCTTGCGTCACCAATTTTCTCTTAAATGGCCTGTAACAAAAACAGTTGAATTTTCAATTGGTCTTCCAGTCATTTATGATTTATAGATACAAATTATGATTTTTACCTGTGAACTAAGCTTTCTTCCTCTTTGGATTCTTCATCTTCTTCAGACTCATTGGCAGACATTTCTTCATCTCCATCTTGTTGCTTGCTGTATATCTTGTCTGGATCAGGTAACCATGAAAGATCTGGACCTTCACTAGCTGCACTTTCACTATCGTGATTGTCACCTGTGTCTTCGCCCTCTTCTTCGTTTGTCTCTACCTTCTTAGCAGCCTTTAACTTCTTCTTCTCCTCTCTATGTCTTTCTTTAACCTTTTCTCTGAATCTTTGTTTATCGAACTGATCCTCCTCGCGCAAGACTTGCTTGGCCATTTCAATATTAATACCAGAATCGATTTCATTCTCGTACTGCCGTGCTAGTTCTGACATTTTCGTTTTTGCAGAATCAACTATTTCCTGGAACACAAGTTATTTTCGAATTAGCAGAAGAGGATAAACGATCGAATAAGAGGAAAACGCGAGAAGAAACAATATGATCTAGCTTTTGCTAAAATAATATAAGATTATATAAATAAGTATAGTTTATATATTGAGATGCATAATATAATTCTTACTTGTCCCTCATCATCAAATAAGGTTTTCTTATTTGGCACAATTTTCTTCTTGAGAATCTTTTTGGCCATTGCGACCTTTGTAACAGATTTCTTTTTGTTCGAAGTCTTCTTATCTTCATTCTCTGCCACTAGAATATCATCGATATCTATATTTTTTCTTTTTATAGTTAATATGTTTTCGTCATCACTATCATCTAAAAAAAATCATAATTATATATAATTAAATGTTTTTTTATAAGTAATAAAGAATTTATAATTTAATATAAAAGTGACTTTGTTTTTCTTACCAAAGTTAAGAGCAGCAGCTTTCTCTTTAGCTAATCTTTTTTCATTATTCTTATTTTCATCGGGTATATCACTTTTATCAGAGTTGTTTTCACTATCTTCTTGCTCACTATCTGCCGAATTAGTTGAAATTTGATCTACTTCTTTTTCAGTCTCAACATTATTATTCGACATTTTCTTCTGTATTCTTTGTAAAAATCGAATTCTCGGGGATATGGCTAAACCTAACGATCTATAAAAATTTTTATTATAAAGAAATATTCAATATATGTATACATATAATAATTCATGTTTGAAAATGAATGATTTTTGATTCCTTACTTGGCATATGCGTCTGTATTTAAAGCATGTACATTGAAGAGTTCTTTATCCTTCATTAGAAAAACTGATTTGATATATGATACAAAAGCTCTTTGAGCTGTTTCTTTCAATGACACATCTCGCGCTAATAAAGCTTCGAGCTTACGATGCGGTGACTGTAGCTTGTTTGGATTAATCCTGAATATAACGTAAATATGTTAATAAATATGTAACATTACATCAAAACTTATTTTAAAAAAGACCTTACTTTATCATATTTATTGGAATTTTACGTTGCTTAAGTCTCTCGATTATCGGTTCTTCAGATGATAACAAAACTAGAAGAGATTCACCATCACTTTTGAACCTGGCGGTTCTGCCTGCCCTGTGTATGTAGGCATTGGCATCTTCTGGACAATCCATTTGGATCACCCAATTTACAGCAGGAAAATCTATAAAATTACGATCAATTACAGTTATTAAAATTATAAAATGAAACTAAAAGAAGTTTGTTTTCAATACGAGAAACTTTTTACAAAAATTTAAATAAATATTCTAATACTTTGCAGAGCAAAGTCTAATTACCTAATCCACGAGCAGCAATATCAGTCGCGAATAAAACGGCGTGCTGCTTTTTGCAAAATGACTCGTAAATACTCATTCTTTTCAATTGATGAAGAGTACCGTAAAGAGCTAATAAACTGATTCCTGGCCGCAATCGGCAAAATGCTTCATATACATATTTCACCTAAAATAGATTTTTGACAGACAAATTATATCAGTCCAGATCACTGATATTTAAAAATAAAATAATAATTACTTGTTTACAACTGGAAAAGAACACAATGATCTTTTGTTTCGTATGATTTCTGATAAAGGACCACAGCATCGCCATTTTATCTTCTAAGGAACAGACAATGTAGCTCTGTTGCAGGCCTTCTGGTGTGATGTGCGTAGAATGCTCGTGCACAGACACATATAAGGGATCTTTAAGACTCAACCTCGCCAGATCTTTTATAGATCTAATAAAAATGTAAGGTATATACTCAAAATGAAATATTACAAGAAATTTTAATTTTAATTTTGTACAATTAGCTTTCAATTATACATACTTTGTCTGAGTCGCTGAAAAAAGCAAAGTCTGCCTTTTGGCTGGTAAATTTTCAATAATGGAATTCATGGTCTTTTCAAAACCCATGTCCAAACAACGATCAGCTTCATCCAATACTAATATCTACAAA
Organism: Solenopsis fugax; assembly: GCA_003595255.1. Classification (NCBI taxonomy): domain Eukaryota; kingdom Metazoa; phylum Arthropoda; class Insecta; order Hymenoptera; family Formicidae; genus Solenopsis; species Solenopsis fugax. The sequence continues at coordinate 14,581 of QKQZ01032352.1, read as the reverse complement.
AATAATTGTATCTTTACTAACTTTTTTCTCTTCAATAGCATATTCTATTTACTTAAGAGCATAAAAAGTTATTTAACAATTACCTGCATATTTACACAATCAAATAACGGGTTTTCATCCATATGATGAAGCAAACGTCCTGGCGTACATATAACTACATTGCACTGGTCCATGCGTTTCTTTTCGAATTTCAAATCCTTTCCCCCTATAATCAAGCCTGCTGAAATATCATGATAATGACCCACTTTACGCAACGTTTCATATATCTGATACGCCAGCTCTCTCGTTGGTGTAATAATTAACGCGCCTAGACCATCCAGTCTCGTCCATTGTTTGCAGTACAAAATTTCTAATACCTAAAGCAACAATTTATCAATCACATGTATTGTAAGCTACTAGTAATACATACAATAAAAGTTTCATATGATTTGTACTGGAATTAGAAAAGCCAGGGTCTTGCCACTGCCGGTTTTCGCAGCTCCCAAGATGTTGTTGCCTTGCAAGGCCAAACCAATGCTCTGCCTCTGAATATCCGTCATCTCAACATAGTTATTTTCCGCTAAACCCTTTAGGGTAATTTTCGATAGGGGCAAGTCATTGAATTTTATCGTTTTCGTAACGTCTATCTGTAATTTCGCATTATATGTAATTAGTTTCACGTCCCTTTGTATCGTTATGACACATGCAATTATTGAGATTGTTGTATATATTTACAGCGTTATACTTAAACCGTAGTTCCTCGATTATTTTACTTTCCGGCGTATGCTTCTTCTTTACGTAAGCCTTTACTTTCTTTTTACCCATTGTCATTTATTTCTCTGTGTTTATTCACTCATTGACTCTAAATGTTCATTCTGTTTTAAAGAAAAGCACTCCGTATTTTCTCTAACTCCACGTGTTTATTTCCATTGAATATGAATATATAGTATATATAATAATTTCAGAAAAGCTAGTTGAAAAGTGTTGTCATCTGTGCCGGAAAGGTGAAAATAAATGAACTCTAAAATTAATCAAATCGATACAGAAGAAATTTGAGTAATTTTCGATAGTTGGTAAGATCACACGCAAAGTTACCGATTATGAATAATAGTTCCGGTGGTAATTATCGAGATTAAAAATTTAAACTGCTCTCTAACATTTTAACGTATAAATAATTATAAATCACAAAATAAAGACATAATATACAAAAAAGAATTTATAATTAAAAGAATGTTTTCAAGGAATTTCAAGAATTCGTGATTTAAATACATTATATAATACATCAGAAGGATATTTTTATATTAAAAATTTTATTAAAAAGAATTTTCATTAAAAATAAATTTCTGATATAAATTAAATTGCTATTCTTGATCAAGATAAATAAAGTTTTCATGTTAAACTTTTAGGATGCGCTCAAGAGACGTAATGATATCGAGATGTTAATCACAGAATACGCATAGACGCAATCAATGGGGATACGAGATGTCAAAGTTCATAATAACTAGTGCTTCGGTCACTGACCACCATGCTTTTCGCTATATATAGGGTGCTCTTTCTAAGCAATCATACAATTTCATGCGTTTAAGAATTGTAAAATAAAGGAAACTGAAACAAAATATGTTCAAAGTTAAATTTTTAATTTTATGTTTGAAATCGCAAATTAGTTTGAAAAGCATTTGAATTTCTTTTTCTATTTTTGCGTTTTCAACATATATTAGAATCAGTTTATACATTTTTCGTAAGAGTAATTTTCTTCATTTCTTTTCCTTTGTGAATAAAATACAATGTAATAAAGTATTCTATTGGTTCAAATCTTGCTTCAAAGAAGCAATGTGAGATTTGTTTAGCAAGATTAAATGAAATGATATATATTTCAGCTGTTTAAACAAATTCAAAGCAGAAAAAGAAAATAAAGAGAAAGCTATTCAAACATTATTAAATCAAATTTTTATAAATCCGTAGTTTTATAAAAGAAATTTCCATCACTTCCTTCTAATTTATTTTTGCAACCCAGTGATGCTCTCGATTATATCATAGTTGTAAAGGGAAGGAGGGACTAACCCAATGACACTGCACCCTGCGGTCTGTATGCCATGTCTTATACGAATCAGTGTTAATAGGAGAGACATGGAACCATCACTAAAAAGCACATGTACGGACCGCACAAGTATCATCTAGACTACAGTTGCATAAATGCATCGTAGGGGAAACTAGGAACGCAGTTCGAATAAGGGAAAAAGAGGAGATAGTACACATTCGATTATGTTCGTTAATGTGTTATATTAATTTGAAAACTGAGGGATGTTGAATGTTGAGGAAAGAGAAATAAAAAAAATACAGTGAGAAAGGGGAAAGAGAGTAATTAAGTAGAGAGGAAGAAAGAAAACGAGCTGATGATTTCGATGACTGAAAAACGGTCAAACATTGTCACGAAGAATCTGTAATCGCGGGCCAAGTGTATCTTATCTTTGGTGATTCTAAGTCCACAAGCACGTGGGGTGCGCGCACGAGGTGTACCGAGAAATTGATGAAAGTATGTTTTGACAAGAGGATACTATGCGGCCACAGGATCTCGGAAGAGGATGGAGAACGCTGCGATCCATATGGATCATGCTCCTCACGCGTTCGCTGCTTTTGCTGGTACTCATTGCATCCGATTTGCAGCGAAATGCGGTGGATGCTGCGCTGCAGGATACAGGTAAATCTTAAAATAATGATATTTCACGTGTCGAATTCTGCAGCGAAATGACAAATTTCTTAATGTTTTTCAACGGTAGATGTCTCGAGTCGTGTTTAAAAGTTTGCTTTTAAATGTTATCTCATTTTATTTTATTTTATATAAGCCTTATTATTATTTTAATGTAGTTAAAAATAATTAAAATAAAATTATTCAGAATAATTTTATGATTTCAAGTTTCTATACACTGAGAAAAAAATTTATTTGTATACTTGCAATGAAATATTTACTTATGGTACATAAATATTTATTCAATGAAAAAAAATGATAGTTATATTACATTAGTGATTCTTGTACTAAACAAATATTTATTTACATTTAACAAATTATTTCATTGCAAGTATTCAAACAAATATTTATTAAAAGGTAGTAATTTTTTTTCTCAGTGTAGATAAACTCCCAAAATAAAAAGAAAAGTTTCTAAATATATTGAAATTTATTTCGTTTTCGAGATACATTTATCGTTAATAACGTTTTATTTATATAAATTATTTATTATCGATTATTATCGAACAAACGTTAAGATTTTTAGAATAAAAAATTTTAGGAAAAATTTCTATAAATAAATGTTTGGGGAAAATATGAATATGTAATATATGGTTTTTTTCACAATAATAATTACAATAAATTTTTGCGTGTGCCTTAAATAATAAATTAAATAAGTCGAATAATAATCATTTCAATAAATTTTCAAAGTAAAGAATATTTTCTTGTGCATTATGCATTCATAGAATTCTGTTACTGAATTGTAGTTGCTATATTTAAAGGAGAGAAATTGGAAAGAAAGCTCGTTTTTCTCTGAATAGTGATCTTATTGTTGGTAGACGTTTCTAACTGGTCTCTATTGCGCTAATTAAGATGGGTGTATGTCGCATGCAAAATTGCATGTTACAATCGAGCGACGTCTTCTTGAATTGGTCCAGACGTTCGTTCAAACGATTTGAGCTACGACTTGCGGGTTCACGGGTTACTGGGTTTCTAGTTGTTCGTTATGCCTATTGTATCCGTTCCCATTTTTAGCTTCGTGCCAGTTACTCGAAATTGGTGTGCTAAAAAAGAAAAGAAGGTATGATTTGTCTTACATTCAGAAAAACAATAGTCCGCGTTTTTAAAATTTGAAGAAAAGCTAGATTCTTTCTCTTTCATTCGTTCATTTTTCTCGTTTCTTTCTTTTATCCTTTCTTTTTCAATAACTGCCGCGTTACATTCGCGTTATGCTGCTTCAATGCTGTTTTTAGTTTAGTTGCAATTTTCTCTTCTTTATACATTTCAGCAAAGAACGTGACTGATCTAATTGAAGCCATGGGGATGCAAAAGCAACTTTTTGGAGTGCAAAGAACGGAAAGTCGTTGTAAAGATGATACGATCGCATATAACATTATGGAGGCTGCGATCCTGATGACTTCTACCAATACATTATTTCCAACCGGCATACCACAGGACTTCTCTATTTTGGTTATTGCAAAGCCAAAAGCTGATGAATCGACATTCAAAAGTAATAAATAATTATTCATAATTTTTTTTTATTACAATTGGCTTATATGCTTTTATTAAAAGGTCCATAATGATATTTTTTAAACAATTTCTAACATTTAAAGATTCTATTACGTGACAAATTTTTATCAATTCAATAATGTTGCAGAATTAATCGTGACAGCAAATATTTTTTTAATCTTGCAGAAGTTACTTAAATAGCTATCGAATTTTAATGCGAAAACTGCATAAAGATTTTATCATTTTTATTTAATAAATCGGAGCCGTTATTTAATTAATTCGCAGATTACTCCACATCAGTGCTCTTCACTATTTACGGTGATAACGGCGAGGAACAGATGATTCTTTCATTGGATCGCGACATTAAACTTTTCTATAGCACAAATCCGGACGATAGGAATAAACCAATTTCCTTTGGCGTCGATGTTTCCGACGGGCAATGGCATCGACTGGGAGTTAGCATTAAGGGTGACGCCGTTACTATTATTCTTGATTGCGATAGACAGATCACGAGAAAGCTGCGAAGGAATTTCGAGAAAACGATCGGCGGCATCATCATGATTGGACAGCAACTTAAAGGCGATTTATATCTGGTAAGCGAAAAGTGTAGGATAATGATAATGTAAAATGAGAAAAATTAAATAAATTGATAGAGAATTCATATAACTTTCTTTCTGAAGATACAGTAAAATCTTTAATTAGATAAGTTAAACTTATAATTATAAAATTTTAAGACAAGATTGTTTTATGTTTATTTAGGGAAGTCTCGAGATGCTGAAAATTGCTCTAAATCCAGACGCTGCTTATGAAATTTGTACGGTGTTTGCGCCAGACTGCAAACATCAATCAAGACATAGACTAAATTATAATTCATCTTTCAATGAAAATAATTACGAAGAGAAAAAGATAGACTCGGATAAAGAAGATAACGGGGACTTTCTGCTTCACGACAGGAAAAATAACATATTTAAATTAACAGAGAATTCTGTAAGAATGAATAAAATTAAATAATAAATAGAGTAAATTAACTAGTCTTTTTAAAAGACTAATGAACAAGATAGTTGATAATGTTACAAAAGCTTAAACTATTATTATTGATTTATGCACAGTGTTAAAAATAGAGATAGCTCGATGACGCTAAATTAATGATTTTATTATCTAAAATTATAATGTGTCTAATATTATTACAACTGTACATATTTATAAGATTAATGATAGAATCTTGGTCTCGTAGACATTGATGTTCAATTATTTCAGACATCTTACGAAGTAGAAACGACGACGATTTTGTACAACGAATTAACTTATCAGAATTCCTTTTACGGGGAACCGACAAGTAATCCTTATAAGGAAGAATATATAAATATTCGAGGTCCATCTGGACCTCGTGGATTTCCTGGACCGCCAGGAGTACCTGGCCCTCCCGGCGAAAAAGGCGAATCTGGTCGAGATGGATTGGCTGGATTGCCAGGTGTATCCGGTCCACCAGGTAACATCTTCGTGATACCGTCGTTGAATCAACAAGGTAACGACAAGGGACCGGACTCTCAGGCGGAAATGTTACGGCAAATGATATCGCAGCACATGCTTGCGATGAGAGGTGTGGAAGGTCCTATGGGCCTTACGGGCGTCCCGGGTCCAGATGGACCGCCTGGGCCTCAGGGTCAGAAAGGAGAATCCGGAGAAATTGGCGAACCTGGACCTAGAGGAGACCGAGGTACAGGACAACAAGTTATGAATTTTTTATAATTCCTGAAAATCCGTCTGACACAGAAACTAAAACAAAAGAAAATTCTTCACAGGAAGTCCCGGAAATCCTGGCAGGGAGGGTAGAAGAGGTCGTCCTGGCAGAGATGGCGAACGCGGCCTCAGTGGACCACTGGGGATGAAAGGCGAGCAAGGACCAATAGGATTACCAGGTCTACCGGGTGATAAAGGCGAACGAGGTCCCTCGGGCGCACCCGGAGAACCAGGTTTGCCGGGCCACGAAGGGACACAGGGTGAGGATGGCCCTCCGGGTTTACCGGGTCTACCTGGTGAATTGGTAAAAATTTTATTATGATTTTATATCTGTAAAAGAATATTGTGTAATAATAATGTTTTCAAGTAAACTTATTTATTCATTTATGAGTTTAAAATATTCTATTTTAGAAAAATAATATGTTAAAAATATATGTAGCAATACGATTTAAAAATAAGTTTTGTAAATAAATTTTGAAAAATGGAAAATAAAATTTATTTCATATTTACTTATATAGGGTCCGAGAGGATTTATTGGACCAAGAGGTTTCCCTGGATTACTGGGTAATCCCGGTATCCCTGGCAATGAAGGATCACCCGGTGTTAAAGGCAATGCTGGTCCACTCGGTCCACCTGGTGCACCGGGTCAACCAGGGCCTGCAGGTTCAATAGGACAACCTGGACCTCAAGGACCACCAGGACCAATTGGTTTAGTTGTAAATATGATTTACTTTTATAATACATTTTCGCGATTGTGTGTACTATGATTATGGCTGCATTTTCTCAATATAACTATTATATTAATTTTTTAGTAACTCTATAACCTTAATATTTTTATACGGAATAATTAGAAAATTCACGTTAAAAAATTATACAATTATATTTGAATAATGACGTTCATATAATTTAAAAAAACCGATGAAAAAAATTGATTTTACTATTATTTGTCCCCTTTTAGGCCATACAAATCTCGTCTGGAAAATTTTTTCTAAAATGCTTTTTTTTCAAGTTATTCACTTGTTCTAATTTGAATGTCTTACTTTGTATATTTTATTAAAAGGGTCCACAAGGAAAACCCGGCATTCCCGGCCTTCCGGGTGCAGACGGCTCTCCTGGACTTCCGGGCAATCCTGGAATACCAGGAGTAAAGGGCGAGCAAGGTCCACCGGGCTCACAGGGATCAATAGGATTTCCAGGTGTTCGAGGTGTGAAGGGTGATGAGGGGCAACGAGGTCCACCGGGTGAACACGGTGAAAAGGGTGAAAGAGGTATGGAAGGCGAGAAGGGCGATCCTGGAGCGAAAGGAGAACCTGGAGTGACAGGACCGCAGGGAATTCCTGGTCTCGAAGGTTTGGAAGGGCCGAAAGGTTTCGAAGGTCCTCGCGGTGAAACTGGGCCTGCTGGCTCGCCTGGAGAAAAGGGAAAGATAGGCATACCAGGATATGCTGGCTATCCCGGAAATCCTGGAGAAAAAGGAGACAAAGGGCAACAGGGAGTTCAAGGATCAAGCGGCGATAAAGGAGAAAGAGTAAGTTGATGCATATATGAGAAATTAATATTAATTTTAAAAAATATAAAATAAAAATAAGGAAAACACTTCTAATGACCTTAACTTTGACGTATATTGTTGAAATCATGGAATTTAATATTTAAAAGATTTTAACTATTACTTATTCTTGATTAAAAAGTTATTCATCTTTTATGCTACTTAAGGCCAAAGCCCTCCCTTTAACTTTATTTTTACCAAAATATAAATTATGTTTTCTCTTTCTTTTAGGGAAGCAGCGGATTACAAGGAGAACGTGGTGTACTAGGACCACGGGTAAATTTTTATTGCAAACGTGTAACGTTTGACAGTTAAAAACTTTGCACGTGTAAATTAATGCAATTAAAATTATTTTACTGATTAATTGATTATTGTCAAATATATAAAAGTTTGAAAGAAATATTATCAAACAATTTTATTAAATAAATCTATAATATTCAAACAATTTATAATATTATATAGGGATTCAGAGGAACACGTGGTAGAAGAGGTGCCGAAGGATTACCAGGCTCGAAGGGCGATACTGGTCAACCAGGACCCGCTGGATCGTTAGGAGAGATAGGTCCTCCCGGTGTTGAAGGTCCACGTGGATTCCCTGGACCATCTGGTCTACCAGGTCTCGATGGAAAAGATGGTATACCGGGTCCACCTGGTGAACGTGGCCCAACTGGCGAATCGGGGCCTTCAGGACTTTCGGGAATTCCCGGTGTTATCGGTCCTTCAGGACCACCTGGAGAAACTGGTCAACCAGGCGAACTTGGACCACCTGGCAATCCGGGGGCTCCGGGTGAGATTGGTCTTCCGGGTGAACAAGGAAAAGAAGGTCCACCAGGTCCGGCCGGTTTGATGGGACTTAAAGGAATGCCAGGTCCTGGCGGATTACCAGGATTTCCAGGTGAAAGAGGTCTTAGCGGTCTACCGGTTAGTTACATTCAGAATATAGACTTATTTTTTAATATTTAATTATAACTTTTTAAATTTAAATATTTAATGATTTACAAAATTATTTGACAAAACGCATATTTAATCTCAATTGTAAATTCTAGGGATTGCCTGGCTTAAAAGGTGAGATAGGAATTGTTGGACTACAAGGACCGCCTGGTGATAAGGGTGTTCAAGGTGAGCCCGGTAAAGATGGACCACCAGGACCAGAAGGGAAGCAAGGGCACAAAGGAGATAAGGGTAACCCTGGAATTAAAGGGGAAAAAGTAATTATACAAAACAGAGACAATTATATAATTCAAATTCTGTTTTTCAAGATTCTTTGATGTCTCTAATATTTTGTAAACACATGATGTACATAATCACAAGAATAAAAAGTAGGACTAGTAATTTGCTTCGAACGCTTCGACTTTGGAAGAATCAAAATTATATAATTATTAATTTAATATAATAATTAAACGGTTAAAAATGTACAGTTTAGTGACAATGTAAATATAACAATGTACAAATATGTTAAAATTTTTTTTTTGTTTAATAGGGCGAGTCTGGACCAGCTGGATCTATAGGTCGCGATGGTCTACCAGGTTCACGGGGTGTACCCGGTCCACCCGGACCAGTTGGTTTCCCGGGCGAAGACGGTGATAAAGGAAACATAGGTCCACCAGGAGAAAAGGGTTTCAAAGGATCTCAGGGAGACATAGTACGTTTAATTAAGGAAGTATTTTAGTCTAGAATACTCTCTCTCTCTCTCCGCAGTTTTCTTTAAAAAAATTTTTTAAAATAGGCAAGCTTTTTCGCACTTTAGATCAAAATACCTCCTTATTCGATTGAAAAATGAGATAATTTTAAACAGTAAATAATTATTTTAATTGTGCTGCTATAATATACAGGGTCCTCCGGGTCCGCCAGGAGTACAAGGACCACGTAGTGAATCTGGTGCAGTAGGTCCTCCTGGAGAAAAAGGACCACCAGGAGAGATCGGACAGCGAGGGCCGAAAGGCGAGGTCGGTCCTGTCGGAGCACCTGGAGCAGCTGGACCTGTAGGACCGAATGGTTTACCAGGTCAACCTGGTGAAAAAGGCGAAGTCGGAGATCCTGGAATGATTGGTCCTATAGGGCCACCAGGAACTCCTGGAGAACGAGGCCCAAGAGGATCAAAGGGCATTAAAGGTGCAGAAGGTCCGCCGGGTCCAGAGGGTCGTCAAGGCGAAAAAGGAGATAATGGAACACCAGGATCTCCCGGGAAGCCAGGAGTGGAAGGCATACAAGTAAGATAAATTGTACATATTCTATAAATTTTGTCATAATGATATACAGAGTACAGAGTGATTCATGTAAAAAGAAAGAGTTGCCATTTAAGAAAGAAAGTTGAACTTGACATGATCTTATAATAATTCTAAAATCTACCATGCTACGCTGTTTTACTTCCCTCAAAATTACACAACTTTTATTTAAACATTTTTTTTATAAAGAACTTATTTTTTGTTATTTATAATTCTCACGTAAAATAAATCACCTTCCTGATATTGTTATTTATTTGTTTACTAATGTACTTAAGGGAGAAAGAGGTCCACTTGGAACGAAAGGAGAGGAAGGCAAGATGGGATTTCTTGGACTTCCTGGATTACGAGGATTAACTGGTCCTGAGGGACCAAAAGGTGATGCTGGATTACCCGGCCTTCCTGGTCCACCCGGAGAACCTGGTCTCATGGGCGCAAAAGGCGAACCTGGAAAGGATGGCGAGGAAGGACGAGCAGGCGATTCTGGTGTACCAGGAGAAGCTGGACTACCTGGCAAGGAAGGATTACCGGGTCCTCCTGGGAAACCGGTATATAGAAAAAACATTTGTCTCAAATTAAAATTAATATATTCTATTTAACAATAATTGTATATAAACAAAAACATAAGCTCTATTTCAAGAATATAATTGTGTTTAACTATTTACGCTATACAATCTCATTTTACTATTTATATCATAAATGAAAATATTCTCAAAGAAAGTATTCACAAGAATGTTTTTTTCTGTACATAAAATTTAAATTTATTTAAAAAAAGACGATATTTATTTTTTACAAATAACAATAATCAAATAAACATATAATATATTTAAAACTGTAATCTTAAATATATATAAGAGATAATACTTCTTAAATAAATATTAAAAAAATTCAAGTATTATTAATTTCTAGGGTTTGGAAGGGTCAGCGGGTCAACAAGGTAATACAGGTTTGCCAGGAGAGAAAGGAGACATCGGTCTCCCTGGAGCGTCAGGTCTTGGAGGACCAATCGGATCTCAGGGTCCTCCTGGTTTGCCTGGCTTGCCAGGAGAAAGAGGTTTGCCAGGTGCGGCCGGAGAAAGCGGCCTCATAGGCATACCGGGAGCTGTTGGCGCTCCTGGAATTATCGGACCGACTGGTGCGAAAGGCCAGAAAGGTGACAAAGGTCGCAGAGGCATTAAAGGACATCGAGGTGAACCGGGACTCGTTGGAATCAAAGGCGATCATGGAAAGCGGGGAGAGAAAGGTGATCGTGGACTGCCTGGGACGGAAGGGTCCAAAGGAGATCCTGGACGTCCAGGTAATGTTGGATCCAGAGGAGAACAAGGATTTATCGGTCTACCTGGACCGCCGGGGCCGTCCGGACCGAAAGGAAATGCCGGGAATGACGGGATACGAGGTGAAGCAGGACCATCGGGTCCGCCAGGCCCACCAGGACCGCCTGGCATGTCAGTGGGACAGTTCGATTTCGAGGGAATAATACCGCCGATGATATTCCGTGATCAATCGGCCAGAAGAAAGCGTGACGCACACGAAGATTTGTAAGAATCGTTCTTATATGATTCGCAATCTAGAAAAAAGTAATTCCTACATATATATAAAAAGTTGTGTCATTTTTATAAAATTCTCCATACGTTTTATTTTTTAATTTACAACTAAATCATAAGCTTTTATTTAGCGGATTTAAATTTTATAATTGTACAAAGATTTGTTTTCTTGAATTAGCGATGAAGAAGAGATGATATTTAACAAGAAGCTCTCAGATATAAACAAAGCTTTTTCCAATATACAACACGAATTGCGTCTAATGCGTAAGCCATTTGGTACCAGAGACAATCCGGCGAGGACCTGCAGAGATTTGTTTTACGGACATCCCGATTTTAAGGATGGTAAGGTCACTCTTTCTTTTAAGTTATATTTTTCAATCAAATCATATCAAATTTTTATAAATAAACTTTAATGTCTCGTAAACGAAACGATATCGACAACTTCTTGAAAGAAAGTTCCTATTGTTAACATTAAATACTCTCAATAAATATCATAAATTTTATTAAGTTTTTGATATCTATACACAAACTTATTTAAAAGATTCCGTTTCTTTACTGTAATTTTAAGTATATGACTTATTTTTTATGCTGTAGAATAAAAAAACCTAATAAGTATTTTTCTCTGAAAATAAAAAGACTTTATAACGCTTTACCAAACAGGTTGGTACTGGATCGATCCAAACTTAGGTATGCCTGATGACGCTATCAGCGTCTTTTGCAACATCACGAACATGGGAGAGACCTGCATCTTTCCAGATATTCACAGTAGTCACATGCCGAACATACCATGGAGGAAAGAAGACAATAAAACTGACTGGTACTCGCGTCTACGCGGAGGATTCAGAGTAAGATCGATGAAATTATTCCTTTCAATATGATTAATTATGCTTACGTTTTCTTTGCAGTTATTATTATTATTATCATTGTTAACTGTTAAATCAAATTATGTTTGAGACTCTTCTTGCAATATTATCAGTTCACGTAAACAAAGCAAAAAATAAATGAAATCAGCCTTAAGTTATGAATCTTATTGGAGGAAATTGATCATGTTTTCCAGATAAGTTACGAGACGATCGGAGTGGTACAGATGAATTTCTTGCGTTTGCTTAGTCAAGAAGCTTATCAGAACTTTACGTACACGTGCACGAACAGCATCGCCTGGTACGACAGCGAGAATCGCAGTTACAGTCTCTCGCTGCGATTACGTGGCGATAACGATGACGAATTCTCGTACAACGGTATCAGGCCTCACCTTATTACGGACGATTGCAAGAATCGAAGTGGCAAGAACGAAACCGTGTTCTTAATTCGCACCAGGAAGCTGCAGCAGCTGCCGCTGGTTGATTTTTATCCGGTGGATTACGGATCGCCGCAACAAGCTTTCGGCTTCAAAGTTGGCCCGATTTGCTTCAAATAGGCGAGTGAACTTATCATACTAACCTCTCGCGATTGTTAATTTTTGCAAGATTATATAATAACACTAGTTTACAAAAAAAATTTTTCTTTAATTACTTTGAACTAGATAAGCTGTTTCTTATAGAATTTTGGATGCTAAAAACAATGCCGTAAGTTAATTTTTATCAGTACGTAAGACTTCTGAAATAATTAAGTAGGTACAAAAACTTTTTTTGTAATATTTGAAAATTTTTGTAAAAAAGTTATCTTGAAATTATTTTGATAAAATATAGTAATGTATTGCTCATTCTCTATACAATTTATTTTTATTTCAATATCTTATTTTCTAGCCACACTGTTAAAAATGTCATGAAATTTAATGTATTTTTAAGTTACATAAGTACATTAAATTTAATGTATCTAGAGCTAAAAATATGTGTATAAAATTTAGTGTACTTTTGACATTAAGTGTTTTTAATGTACCTGCTTGAAATTTGTTTCCATTATATTATATTAAATTTTGCTGCGTGTTATTATTTTTAATAGTGCATGTTATCATCCCAAAATCTATAAGAAATAGAAATTGTTTGGTTCAAATTAATTTTTGGCTGTAAACTAGTGTCATTGATGATACATGATTACGTTCACAAGAGGTGCAATTTAATACAAAGTTCGATTTACTTTTAATTCAGAAATTTAGAGATTATCTTGCGATTTATAGCATTCTGATTTTTTATGTAACACATTTTAATATTTTCTGTACAATACAAGTCGACGTTTTTATAGATATGATAATTTATATGAATAATACATTTAATAAATAAAACAGCGTGTTAATTTTCCTCCAATTACCTTACTGTCCTTCAATTTACTCTCACTCACATGTTTTTCAGTTGTTTGTAATATTACTTTAAATTTTGAACGTATATTATACATTGCAATGTTGAATATTGAAATTAATTAAGTTCAAATTATTCTAAATACATATATAGATCTTACATTTTATTGTAATTTTCGTCGACTGTTTCTAATTTTAATTATTTGTTAATATATATGAATTTTTGCTTATCTCTAAGTATGCGTTATACAATTACGCTATTAATTATTAATTATTATTTATTACGCTATTCATTATTTTATTATTTATTATTAATGTATATTGACGTTTCAATATATTTATTGACACAATAACTAGTTGAGTCTGATTTAAGAAAACTTTTGCCATCAGGTTCCGTGGTGTAGCGGTTATCACGTCTGCTTTACACGCAGAAGGTCGCCAGTTCGATCCCGGCCGGAACCATTTTTTTTTTTAAACTTTAGTATGATCATTCTAAAAATTATTTAATTATTTTTATAAAAAATAGAATGATGAATAATCGCTTTTATATTTGCATACAGCGTTTCAGACATTGATTTAGAATATCAAGATATTATATTTTTTAATTAATTTTTATATTAATTATTTTTTAAAAAATATCATAAAAAAGCCGTGTAAACGATTTTCTTGTTGTCAGTTTTTTGCGATTGGTTCTTTCGTTTAGTTTACTTCGTGTTGTGAGAATAGCTGTCTTCGCGTTGATTAAATTCTGACAGCTGTGACAAAAAGTAATGTACCGTGGATTCTTTTTAATAATAAATTTGTAATTTGTAAATTATGTAATATCAAAAGCTCGAATTTTTGCAATGGTCGAATTTTTGCAATACTCCAATTTTTGTAATTCAATGACAGAATATAAAATAATTAGTAATGGTACATTTATCTTGTACAGTTATGAGCTAAAAGGTTGCAACACTTTTCTTTGAACGAGTTTCGGAACGCGCAACTATGATATGAGATGAGAATTGCTGCAACTGTGAGGTGACCGCGAAGTGTCAAACGGCGGTATACAAGGTGTAATAGATAAAATTTCTGCGCCAGGAGAAA
>QKQZ01032337.1:0-17371 GCA_003595255.1 Solenopsis fugax | reverse complement strand
CGAACCGGCTGCGGTTCGTTTATTTTATTATAAGTCGGCGACGATGGGTGTTGTCCTCTTCTCTTGTCGCTTTCCACCTCGAGGAATATCTGTAATATATATTTTTTTAACTTCTGCAAAAAAAGTAAGAAATATAAAACTACATTTTTATAATCTGTTTACGGTATTTAATGTTACTGTAAAACCGGGTCTAATTTTATTCTTAGATAAAGATACACACTATAAACTTTCTACATATCTTATAAATGCAATAGATACATGTATGTTTAAGAATTTCTGCAGAAGGAAAAAGATGAAAGTCACAATATAGATACTGATGCCTACTGCTGTCAAGAGTAGAAAAGAATAATAATAACCTGTTGAATTTCGCAACATCATGCTTTTATACTAATGTCACGATAGAAGAAGAAAAGAGAAAGTCTATAATTTGAATACAATTTCGTTATTCACGATTATTATTGATTTAATTGATATTCTGCTACTAATAATATTTAAAAATTATTTTTTTTATATTCCACGAAAGGAGATTAATTATATTTCTATGACATCTAAGTGTCTTAAGTGTTCTAAAAATATTTTGACGTAACACGACGACGTGTTTGGAAATGATCGATGTTGTCTCGGCGCAATTAACCATTACCGAGAAGATGGCACATTCATTCACGACGATACGACACCGCTGACTAGAGCGTCATTAAACAAATCGCCTTCACCCAGCGCGCGATGTTTGCATACGCAACTAGACAAATCGCCGTTCGAACGGAATGAAACATGGTGGTGAAGAGACGCGAGACGGGAGCTACCGCGCCGAGTGATCCCCCAACGATAACGAATGAATCGGTTTGCGTGGCTCGTTAACAATACATGCATAAGGAACGCTAATGCGCCACTTTGTTTCAGACCTCGACCTCGGCGCAGCAATCTCGTACCCGAAAAGAATAAAAAGACGGACGGGTCGTGTATCGTTGGCGTCTCTACCTCACGGTCGAGAATTCTTCCTCTTCGTGCATAACTATATTCTCGCCGAGCACGCGGCGACAAGGACGATCGTCTTGGCTGCATGACGCTCACGAAGCTAGTCGATTAAACTGATTCTGTAATGACTTGCCATCTTGCAACGCACTAGCAGTTGTGGCACATCGTGTAACACGTATCACACGTATCTTGCCATCGAGATTGCGTTGCGTTTATAAAGTAACACCGAAAAAATTGCATTCTCGAAATAAGAAGACTATGTGCTAAAAATATATGCTTTTCTTGTAGAATAATCTTCAAGAGGTTTAATATTTTAAAATGACACTTCTTTTCATATTTGCAAAAGAAATCTGTCCTACAGTAAATCCTATAATCTGCTACTAATCTATCTTTTAGAAGAATTCTCTGAAGTTAAGATCCTCTTGTGTGATGTTTTAGAAGAGACTATTATAAAAATTGAGAAATCAATTTTTCAGTGATTCCTCAAAAATATTATATTCTAATCTATATTATATTCTAATCAGAGTAACGAGTAATGTTTTTCCAGCACACTGAAAATAAAGTCTGGTTATAACTACCAAATGTATAGTGAATAGTATCAATTAAATATTTTTTTGTCAATATAACCAAAAATTATTTTATTTTACTAAATGTTTAGTACGTATTATCAAATCTGGCATAAGTTACTAAATATTTAAAAAAGTAAAATTATTTTTGGTTACATTGACCAAATATTTAATTGATACTATTTCACTGTACATTGGGTAGTTATAACCAGTCTTTTTTTTTTCAGTGCATAAAATTGATCAAAATTACATAAAATATTTTTTAATAAATTTGAAGCGCGTTTTACTTTTGTTCTTTTTCTCTAAAACATTTTCAATTCAAAATTGCTTAAACGATAAGTTACGGGTACAAAGTCGCCGAAGACCCCGTAGAATACCACGCGGATCGTCCAGAAAACCAAGACCTGTTGACAGCACGATGAAGATGAGTTATGGCGACCGTCGCCTCCGGGTCTCGCGGGGACTCTGGGTCCCTCCGCCGCCGTCGTTCCATGAGATCTTACAAATGCTCGCGTGCACGTACGCCGTAATGCCAGCGTCGTTAGCTCTTTATACGTTTGTCAGGCCCGTTTGAGTAATGTCATTGTCGACCGATACCAGGCCGCCGCCGCCGCCGCCGCCGCCACCGCCACCATTACGAGAGATGGACCACGTTGACCGAATTGGTCGTACATTCTCGCAGAAATAAGAAGATTCGCGCGAAATATTACGACTCCTTTGTGTTAATTATCGCAAGCAGTATTGCAATCCCGTCTTGTGCTCGCTTAATCATACGCGAAATGTGAGGTATATACGGGAATATAAATATTCTCTTTTTCTCTCTCTTTTTCCACTTTTTCCAAGGACATTCAGATTTTATTCAATCGATAAAAAGAACGTCAGAACCGGTAATCGAGGTATGAGAAGATCGCGAGCTGAGATCTCCCCACGGCGAGGCCGATGGAAACGAGCGAAAATGATCTCGTCATTTTCTCCGCTTGTAAAGGCACAGTCCATATAACAATCTGACAGTGCGATTCGCCGTTAATCGGCGCGCATGCACGATAAATCGTGCAAGGGCTCAGCGATGCGTGGCGAGAGCGGCGAACGTCGCTTGGAACATTCCCAACCGACGCGGCGACATCGGCTACGTGTCGTCGCGGATGCCGCCGGGCACTACCGGGCGCTGCGCGACGCGGGCCCATATAAAGAACACGCGCCGAGCGGGCAGGTAGAACTGTAGAAGAGTAGAAGCCGGGAGCCGCGGGCCGCGCAGCGTCTCTCGAAGAGACGGAGAAACCAAGACGGAGGGTCGGACGCGGACGCGGACGCGAACATAAAATGCACACACGACGAGACGCGTGTGTGCGTGTACTTAGCATAAGTCTCGCACCCGAGGCACTCTCTCATCGTATTTCATGCCGGCTATGCTTATAGGCTCGCGTCGCTCGCCGCATATAACCGCCTTTTCCTTCCTTCTTCTTTCTCTTCATCGTCGTCGTCGTCGTCGTCGTCGTCGTCGTCGTCGTCGTCGTCGTCGTCGTCGTCATCGTCATCGTCGTCGTCCACCGCAAGCCACGTCTCGGGTGCGAGGATAGAAATCGCCCCTGGTAACCGAACGCGAACCCGCAAAAACGCGTAACGATGTTACTTCTGAGGAGGATCGGATTCGGTTCGTCGAACAGACGGCGGAAGGTGTTACAAGCGGTTTGTCGCGCGATAAAGACATACCGTTCAATTTAGTTTAAAGGAGAAATAACCCGTATCCACGCGCAAACACACACGTGTACGCGTCATAACGCCTTTAAAGTGAAGCACCGCGCACACACTGACAAGTAAACCTACCTTTGCGTGACTCGCCGATTTCATTGAAACTTTGTACATTTGTAGAGTAGGCAAAAATAATAGACACGTATTTTTTTTATCGACAATGGTCAACATTAAAAGGGTGAAATCGAAACCCCCAAAGTTGAGGGTGTTAGGGAATCATCATGGTGTTTCACATAAAAATAATGTACCGATCAACAGGAAATCATTATAAAATGTTTTCTATGTTAGATAGTAAAGTTTACATGTACGACTTTCCATGCACCTTTGTTGCGAGGGGTAAAACATCCTCCAAAAAGGCTTATTTTTGTAGTTTTTTGAATATAACAGAAGAAGTTATTCTTCGATTTTAATGAAACAAAAACCATGAAAGTCGGACATGTAAACTTTATTAACATAGAACATTTTGTAATGCTTTCGTGTTGATCGGTACATTATTTTTATGTGAAACACCATGATGATTCCCTAATACCCTCGACTTTAGGGGTCGATTTCATCCCTTTAATGTTGACCGATAAAAAAAATACGTGTCTATTATTTTTGCCTACTCTACAAATGTACAAAGTTTCAATAAAATCGGCGAATCACGCAAAGATAGGTTTACTTGTGAGAGAAATCGTTTGGTAGTATAGTGATCAAATGAATTTTATAGTTATTGGTACCAAAAACTTTGTTACATTTAACAAAATAACCAAAAACTTTTTGTAATTTGTTGTATGAAAATAATTATTTGGTTAAGACTACAAATTGTTTGGTCAAAACAACTATATATTTAGTAACTATCACTATAAAATTCATCACTAATCAACCAAACTTTGGTTGATTTTACAAAACATTTCTCTCAGTGTACTCGTGTGAAGTGATGACGCAAGCTTAAGCAAACATAATCGTAAAATTGTATTCACATTTAAATGTTTCGCATAAGTTACTTAAATTCAAATTGAATAGTGTGTAGAATTCGCTCAAATCGTTAAATCGGTGCATTCACTTCATCAATCTCGGACGGAGATAGAGACGCGTGGATAAGAGTTTATCAGCGACGCGAAGCAATTGGTAAGAACATTACGAGCGTTATAACGACACCTGGACTGCGTGGCGACGCGGATTTAACGAGCCGCTTACGATCGCCAGACATTCGCGAATTATCAAACGCGATAGAGACGTCGCGGGAACGACGTCCTCTCGCGATATTATGGCGCCAACGGAGGCTCCACGGAGGGTAACCACGAAGGCTACTTGCGGTAGTGGTCACGCGAGCTCCCCGATTGTCGGAATTTACCCAAACGCACGATAGACGTCAGCCGAAACGATCGTCTCTCTCGCGTTATAGGTTTTGCGATAGCGAAACAACGTAAGGCAACCGTGTGTTCGCACTAAAGCCGAGGATGCGATACTTTGAGACGAAATATGTCCAAATATTCCATGTACGCTATCTGGCTGACGAGTAAACTTACCCAAGTGGGTATATATATATACTCTGATTTCTTTTAAACTTGACATAAATGTAGAACTACACTGAAAAAAAGTCTGGTTATAACTGCCAAATGTATAGTGAAATAGTATCAATTAAATATTTTATCAATATAACCAAAAATAATTTTATTTTACTAAATGTTTAGTAAGTATTATCAAATCTGGTGTAAGTTACTAAACATTTAGTAAAATAAAATTATTTAAAACAAAATTTAATACAAGATACATGATTTCATAATCAATGATCCAAGAAACTCCATATTTTCTATTATATTTTATTTCTTATGTATTATTATTCTACTTATAAATTTGAGATTGAAAACTGAAGGTGTAGTAATTGCCCCTAAAACGCTTATGTGCAAAAATAGAAAACTGACACGAATAAAATATTTTTCATAATTTTACGTTTGTGCCAAATTTGAAAGAAATTGGAGTGTGCACCAATTTTGCATTAGGTTTACCTGTGAGATTCAGTAAATCTACTCGCGCGTATAGATCAAGATTTAATTTTCTCTCGGAACCTTAATATAGCACGTTTATAAAGATTATTTGTGAAGATTAGGTGGAGCGCAATTCTCGAATACGGCGGCCTCGCGAAGATCACCGTGACGTTTTAAATACAGAGAGCAGTTGGGCACGTGGATTAAAGCCTCATGGTTAAAAGTTATTTACAGCGGGAGGCCCGCGGCTTAACGAGCCCTTGAAAAAATTTATGCGCGTCTTAAAACTTTCTTAACCAGGATTAACGCGGAAGGAAAAGAGGGACTCGTGCCGCGCTTGATAGACCGCGGGTACTTCGCGCGAGCCTATCGCCGGAAATGACTTATAGTCGCATTGCGATGCGCCTATCCGAGGCGTTATATGCCGTAATAATCTAAATTGAGTCCGCGGGACTTTCTCCACTGCGCAGTTCCTCAGAGTCCTTCCCGCGCGTTTCACCGTTATCGCGAGGGGATAATAATGCTCCAACCCGCGGCGCGAAACGAGGAAGAAGACATGAAAAGACTCCGAGGGACACACGTGTGCCCTCTCGACGTCTTCCTCGAACGGACGCACATCGCGTGTGTGCGGTCCTTGAGACTTTACGCCCAGCCATTTCACGGAGGATGTGACGCAAACGCCGACGCTAACTAGCCGGCGTGGTTAGCGAAGATTTCGGGAGATACTCTTTGCCACGGGCTGGGCCGCGAAAGTGCGAAGATAACGCGGTTGATAAGCATTATCTTACATGCAGCACGCATCGCGCTTGTTGCAGAGTGATTCCAGTAACTTTCTTTCAAAAGAGAGACCGCGTCGAGAACGACTGTTGGAAAGGACTTTTGATACACTTCCTTGTGTTGACTCCGCAGATTTTATACTGACGGATTACTAAATGCCACTGACACGCAAAATGAATTGCATCGGATGCATTTGATCCATAGATTTACGTATTTATGAATTTATAGATCCATCAATCGTTATGTTTATGGATCCCATGAATCCGTAAGTCTACAGATTGATGACTCAATAAATCCATAAATTCATACGTCCGTAAGTCGCGAGATCCATCAGTCCGCGTATAAAATTAATAGATCTGTAAATCCATCGGGGTTGCTTCATCCATATATTAAACGAACTATGACTTCATTGATACATGAATTTGTCTGCAATCAAGCTCGTTCTCTAGATTCTTGCCAACGTCAATAGATTGCCGACTCTCAGGAACGCGTTATGCACGATCAAAAATTAAAATAAAATAAAAATCAAAATGCTTTTCCTGCTTCAAGATACCAGCTCGCATTATACCAGTATTGCAATTAGATATAAATCACATGTTATGATACGATTGAACGTTGTATTGAATAGAGACTCGTACGAGTCGCGCACCAGTAAGACAAATCGATACAAGAGCATTCGCCACGCCATCCCGTTGCCCATCCTTCGGAGCGCATGAATCATTTATCAACCTCGATCTCCGATCCGAACCGAAAATGTCCGCTTGACGATTCAATCTACATCCACTTAGCCGCTAAACGTCTGCGACGTCCTTATCGGGTCGCGCAGGACGGCGACAGCCGTACGGTGTGTCTTATCGCAGCTGGATCCTCATTTTACGAGTCACGGCAATCGTAAATACGACGAAGAAACACGCGCTCGAACGGCGAAAAGCTGTGCGACGCGTATCGCGAAAGAACCGTTCAATCAGGCGCATCCAATTCAATTCGCGGAACGAGGACCAGCCGCGATAAAAAAATCATCTCGCGCCACAAAGAAGACGATTTTATCTCAACGACGATATACCCCTGACTTTTACGCGAACCGGGACTGTTAATGCAGCAAATTTGAATCGTCGGAAAGGATAGGCTTGAATGATAATTATTGTAAATAAAAGTGTAAAAATCGCCTGTGCGTCTCGTAAAGTGTATTTCATTCTCGAGCCTTTTAATTTATCTCGCATTACCGATCCTAGTACTTATTTGCAGATGCCACCAATCAATTTTAATGGTTACGAGATAATTTTTTGTCTTCTAGATGCAACTAAATTCCTGGATCGAAACCAGATCTTCTGATTAGTCAAAGAGAAATCGCCATTAATTCGTACGAGCTGCACACCGTATCATCTGCAACAGCCGTATCATTCTTGCGTTATGACCGCGATATTTTGCCGCAATCGATTCCACTCGAGCGCAACCGGCGATACGCGGAATACGGCGGAAGGCGGTGATTTCGCGTTCGCGATCGGCGTCGGCGACAAATTACAGATCCTCCACGACGGGTCCAGCGCGCGGCACACAGTCGTGTAAGGATCGTTTCGTAAGGTTCTCTGCCACCGCGCCGCTGCACTGGTGCGGTAACCTTAAACCGAGAAAACGAGCGTCCTCGGGCACGAACGCCGCCGCTGCCGGCCAACGGAAATGAAATACGGGTGAGAGACGAAGGCACGAACTTAATTTAGGTTGTTACGGTCGGGCCCGCCGTACTCACGCTCGCCAAAAGCGCGCTGGCTGGTCTCGGGCGATAAGTCATTCCGACGATAAGCCGTCCCGTTGCGGCGGCGGGACGCAAAACGGCGGAGAGGTGCAGTTGTCCGCGAACAAGTCCGAATTAAGGTTTCACGAAGAAAAATGCACTGGGTACGCGACCGTTACCGCCGGAAGGAAAAGAATTTCGCGACGGCGAGCACGGAATTTCATTTTTATAGCGGCCCGCCACGTTGTAAAGTATACTTTGTCCCGGAAACATCATTGCCACAAAACGGATTCAGATATTTTTAAACAGCATGTATTTTTTATTTGAAAAGTGGCCCGCGTAAAGTATTCTTCACAGTACATCTGAATAAAATAAAATGTTCTGTCACTATTTAGCAAAAACAAAAAACGAGGAATTGGAGGAAGGAGCTGATCCAGAGCTGCAAAGCGGATCACAGAGAAATCCTGTCTCACTCAAGATAAAAATTAATCAGTTTTTTGAAGTGTAACTTTCGCGTACAAAGCTGTGAATACCACGCCGTCATACCATCTTTACGTTCACCGCGCTTCTCCCTCGCGTGCTTCAATCTTGACGGAAATAATGAAACATCGGCGAGATACTTTATAAGGAACCGGAGGGCCGGTCCGAAGGTGTGGTCTCTGACAGACAGCCCAGGCGTTGGTCTTAAATCCAAAGCCAGGCGGCGAACAGAGCCCAGATCCTTCACATCCTGCGAACCACTTAGTCAACGAAAGAACGTGCTGCCGCGGGAAGATTCTTATCTGGTGTTTGCCAGAACGCGTCGCTCGTTAAACCTCTGATGCAGTTTGGAGGTCAATATGTACACACGGTACCTATAATTTTCTTATCGCGCGTGTCAGTTTAGGAATATTGACACACCGAGATCTTCATTTTATTATTCTTGGTAGCGCGCGTTAGCGGATGAGCGACGTGAAAATTTGATCGTCAAATGTACGCTTTATCATGTAGGTTGTTCACATAAGCTTAGTAGTTTAACCAAGATTTGAGGACAGAGATACGCGTCCAGAATTTAACACGGAAAGTTGGATAATCTTTATCTAAATTGATTTGGTAATCAACTATTTTTACTTCTATTTTGTAATGGAATTACTATTAATTTATGCATTACATTATATTTAATTCTTTTTGCGAATAATAAAGTGTACTTATTACAAAAAAAAAAATATTAAATTCAATATATCTTTTTAATAGCTTTACTGTGCTTAGCAGAATTTTCAACTGAATAGACCTCTACTTAACTCGGAGAACACAATACTGCATTTGCATCATTTTTACACGAAACCCTCAATTAATGAAGCCCGAATATGCATTTAGATATTAGTTAAGAATATTCCACGCAACGCGTTGCAAAGCTGCTGCGAACGAAGTGATTGATCAGTTTGCGAGTACAGTGTTTATGCCTCGCGGTCTTCGCCGACAATTACGGGTTTGAAGGATGCGTCATGCCGATAGGTAGGCAAGGAATTCGTCCTTCCTCGAAGGAAGATTCGAGGATGACGAGAGGAATGGCAGTGCCGGGGCTATTGTCCAGTGAGAGAATCGAAGAAGCGTCGGTGGAATGAACCGAGGATGAGGAGGAGGAGGAGGAGGAGAAGGAAGATGGGGGGCATCACCCCCGGGGGCATGGCATAAATCGCTATGGACAGACAGCATGTTCGACTAATTACAGATCCCTGATTACCGACGGGCGCGACCGCGGCCGCCTAATAAAGAGAAAATAAATTAATAAACCTCTAATATCGTAGCCGACCGATCTCGCTTGTGGTCTGGGATAAAAAAAAAGAAGTGTTTATTAATTTATTGTGATCGAGGCGCGATAAAGGCCGTGGCCACATAGGCACGTCTTTGGATCAAAGGATTCGAAAATGTTCCTCGCATTGCGCAGGCTGGAACCGGATCCGCCTTCGTAAACCCTTCTCGATCTTCTGTCTATGTTAATGCGACTTCATCATATCGTCACATACCGAAAATTTATTCCTCCTTCTTACATTAATGTCAAGAATCGTGTCCCCACATGCATTATTATAATCTTCGCTCCAACTTCTATCTATTTTTATGTACACTTAGCAAAAGTTTCTTTTTTAAATATGGAATAATATATACGTTATTTACACATTTTTCTTATTAAACTCTTCTCTTTTTTTTACCACTTTGTAAAAAATCGAAATAAACATATTGATTTTTTTATCTAAAATTTAATCTGAAATAGATTCATAAAAAAATAATTTTATGTTACATTTTAGAAGGCCAAAATATTTCCCATAAATTATCATAAATTATCTTGTCTTACTCAAAAGGTTAATAAGTAGATACACAAGATTTATCTCCGATTTCTTAACTGGCACGTCTCAATTTACCTAAGTATTTTCGAATCAGCAAATAAGCTTAACTTTCCTAATGATCCCCTACGCCGAAGATTAAAGAAACCGTCGGCGAGAATTGGACTACACGTATCGAATGGGCGGCGATAGAAAAGAGAAAGGTCGGGAACTCGAAGAAGAAGAAAAGGAGAGAGAACGGAACATAGTGAAACTTCCGCGTGGGCCTATCTCAGACCTGCAAAATGGCGGCGACAGAGGCGTTTGTGCGGCGACCTCGGAAGGATTTATATTCGTGACGGCGAAGATCCAACCGGAGTTACTCAACGAGGCAGCCGGGATCCCCTAATGAACTGTGGCGAAACCGGGCCTCAAGTACGCTCGCGGGGGCGTTTTCACAGACAATTAATGCGGCCTTAAAGGGCCGCGAGAAACGCCCCCGCGAAACGAATCCAACCAGCTGTCTCGATTAAATCGAATCTATCATTTCGGCACGTCCAATCGTCACGAATCAACGCACATTCATAATCTATCTACATCCATAACGAAAATATATACACTAAGAAAAAAAGTTGTTAACCTGAATAAATTTGGCAACTTGATTATATTTTTTCGGTTCAAGTATTTATATGTTTAAATTAAATATATAAATGCTTAAAGTTCAAGTATGTTACTTATTTAAGTTGAATACATAAATACTTGAACTAAAGAAATTTTAAAAGTTGAAAAATTTAGTCAAATTAACAACTTCTTTTTCTCAGTGTAAAAACTTTGTTTAGAAAATTTTATTTCACAATTTGTAAAAAAATAATAACGACCCTTTGCATACTTCTGACCAAAATATAATAACGAGAATTTTATATCTTTTTAATTTTTTATATAAGATCTATGATACAGATATGCGAATTAAGGAGTTTATGATGCCAAATCGAATCAAACTTTATTTCTTTCGAATTTGAATCAAACAAAATTTGATTTAAATTAAACCGAATCAAATTGAATAAAATTATAAAAACTTTTAATTAATATCATAATTATTGTTACGTTAAATTTTAATATATATAGATAATAAAAAAATCACTTTAAATATATTGTACGATTTTATAAGATTGTCAATAGATGTGTGATTCGTATTTAAAACTCTTAGAACAAACAATGTATTTACTTAATTTTTGGGGTCCTTCACTATACTTTCAAATACTGCGTGTGTTGCTGAATTCCGAAATTTCGAATAGTTTGGATTCAAATCATAGAGATTCCCAAATTCGAATCAAATTGAATGCTACTTGATTCGATTCAATTAGTATTCGAATAGTTCGCATACCTCTAATCTATACAGATGTCAAATTAAAACCGATATTTCATTCTATAAAGAGTAAAATCTAAAACTTAATGTCTTGATAATTACATCTATAATTATATGGCATTTATATGGCAAGAACGTTATATTTTTGCTTGTTTTAACTCACCAGATTTGCACCATTAATTCGCCCGATGATTCCAACCGGAGTACCTTCATGAAGCTGAAAAAGATGAAACATTACCTTTAGCAATGGCGAATAGCTACGGTACTCGAAGAGAACGTAACGCGCAATTCATTATGCGTAAAACCTTAACGACATTATTAGGACAAGATCGTTAGAGTTTAATTATATTATCGCAAGTATTATTAGAGAGCTGTCCGAGCGAAATGTGACTCGGTTCCTTAATAAGCGGATGTAATCGGCGCGCTGGTGGCACCGCGTACCTCAAAGGCACCGATATCAGATCGTTAGCGGATCGGAAACGCACACGTTCTTAACGATTGAGCGAATATCGAAGTCGTCGCGGATAAAGAGCGCGGAAGGGATAGCTCGCGAGATCGAGAGCACAGCAGCGATATTAATAGTCAGCCGCCGCGATGAGGCCGCAACAAATTTCTTATGGGCGATGTAAATCGGTTCATAAGTCGGGATAGTTACACTGTTTAGCCAATTAGCGGAATACGACCGGTTTTCAAGCGCACGAAGAAAGACGGCGGATCTTCTTCTCAGTGGGATTATAGCTCAGCGACTCGACCAATAGGCCATCTGTAATTTTAGGACTGATTGCATCAATAGACTAAAGAGCGGATTTGATCGATTACAGTCAAGTAGATTAAGAAACCGTCACTTTAAAAGACACATGTTCTTAATATAAAATCAAACTTTATTATCCAGTAATCCTATCGGTGTCTATGAACGTATAGAAATTGGATGTCACTTTTAATTTAAATACAGAGGATAATTTTGGATTGACGTCTTTTGCATTTAATAGAAATTTATTTTTTATGAAAAACCTAATTTACGAGTAACTTTTCATAATAATGAAAAAACAAAGATTGCCGGAGTCAACGATGATGAGCAAGGAAGCCTACTCTAACTGCCTAATTTGCGTGGAAGGTTGCTAACGAAAGGTTGTTAGGCGACACGTGGAACGCGGTGGGTAGCCGGAAAAATTATTAGCCTCGCGCAATTCAGTCGAAGGGCAGGGTCATTACTTTCGTTCAATATTATTATTGCTTTGAGAACGTTTCGGAAGAGGCGTTTGCCAGGAAACGCTACGTTCGCGATGGATAATAACGCTGACCTTGTCGATCCCGAGCGCAGTTTTAGTACGGCGTTTGAATAAACGTGGAATAAAGGTGTCATAACACGAGCCAATGCCAGAACACCGACGTTTCGTCCCGGGCGAACTTATCGGCGCCGTTTTCAGGCTGGGCTGCCTCGTTCGCGCGCGAATTACGACACTCGTGCGCCGAGCTGACGAGAGTGTCGCGAAAAAATGCGGCCGCTGTGTGAGGAAATGGAACTCGGAGTAAAGCCGCTACTTCAAGATGAAATCGCATACCAGGTCGCGGGCACTGACAGAATCAGCGCGGCATCATATAAAGCCTCTTTAAATCTCTCGTATAAATCTCTTACTATATGCAAGTGATGCAAGAAGAATTTTAACAAGTTTGATAAAATAGTTTGTCAGTTTCCTGCAGTTGCATCTTTCCTACATTTGCATGACTCTGCAAATTAAATAATACATACGGAATATTCTTTTCAATTTTTCTGTTTAGCTCTTTAGAAGAATAAGGAAATCCAAATTAATCGATGAAATCCGTTGTAAAAGGTTGATGATATACATATAAGATTGATGTATTATTTAATATATTTATATTTTTTTAATATATATACTTATATTTATAAACATATATTTATATATGTATATACTTAAGACGTTCGACCGCATTGCTAAGACCGCGCAAGTCGCAAATAAAACCTTCAACCTACACAAGAACTCATGATACATGTAGGATATTGTACTTCATACAACGAAAAGGATCGCGCAAATGCGCGTCGTGAGATTAAATAAGGATGCGGTCTTGCCCGCGTGACCTGCCATTCATATGCTAAAACGACATTCGGGATCGGTATGCCCAGACGATGACGAATCCGGGCGTGTCCGCGGATCCGATTGGAGATCGTGACCGCGACTGATCTTCCAATCCATTTTTTTTTTTTTTCAATTCATGCTGATCGGCGCACTTGTCAGGAACAATGAAACGCCTTCATAAGAAATTGAATTTCTGAAGTGGAGACACGCGGACGCTCTCGGGACACTTCTGAGGCTCAAGCGATACGACGTCGCCGAAGCAGACGCGTCGATTATCAAAGTGAGTGCATTATAACAGACGCGTATCTAACCCGCCGACATGATGGTTACAGCTGCTAAATAAATCCGACTGAAGTGTTGAATTAAATCTTATTTCTCGTATAATTCCAGCTTACATTGCCAGAGCTTCAATTTAATACTAGAAATTTCATAAATATATATTATCCCATGAATTATCAACATTAAATATAATCACATCATGTCTCTAATTAAGATCTTTTTAGCTCAAATTAGAATTATTCATAAAGCACTGTAATCTATTCGCACTTTCCTGATTTGATCGAAATTGTTCAATATTTGATCAGTATTAGCTTAAAGTTATCTTTAAATTGCTTTTAACATTCTATCCACATGTTTTTCGATGCCTTCTCTACATACGTTGGATCACGACACTTCTGTTAATTTTTATTACTTTTACAAGTATAAAAAAATTTTTCAGCGCTTGTTAAACGTACTTTAATATCTCTAGAAAGTTTTTGTATAATTGTTAAAAAAAAATTATGTATGTATAGATGCATTATAATTACAATATTCTTAAAGAAAAGAAATTCGCCGGACAAAACTGTCGAATCGTGTGTACAGAGTATTAAACGTATGTACATAACATGATATTCGTAACATTTAGCTATAGCTATAGCTTGTTCATATAACAGGCGTGTCCATTTTCGCGGCACGGCGCGAAATCAATCGGCTTTCGCGAGAATCATCGTAAATTGATGCCGACTGACGAGCGACATGGCCAAACATCCCTGGCACGTTCGCTGTCAGTCCATCGGCCGTGCGTAAAAATGTCAGCCGCGAGGGCAGTCGTATAACAATCGGGTCTCGAGAAGAAATCTCGAACCCGCATTCCGCGACCAAAGAGGAGAGTCCGCGAGAGAAAAGCAATCTACTGAGAACGACCTGCGTACGCCTCTTGCATTAACCCTCGACTACCGCGGTTAAATTTGGGTAACGTTTATTACTTCTGAGATCTTATCCTTCGAATTGAAGCCAGACACCATTTGCAGAAAGACTTTATAATGTACATAACACAGTGTGGATATTTTATAATGTAATGTATGTTGTAAGAATGTATAATAGAAAATATAGAAATAAGAAAATTTTAAATCCTCAAAGAGAAAAAAAGAAAAAGAACAAAAAGATTAAAAAAGGAGATTAAAAAATGTGTTTTAATTTTAATACTTCAAACTGAAGAAACTTAAAATTTCTTTTATCGTTAGATAAGATAATTTAAGATAAGATAGTCGCCAAGCAGAGAGTGGCGCAAGGAAGCTCGCAGATGGGAATCATTGAAGATAAAGTTCTTCCCTCATTAGGTGCACCACAGACAAGGCGATTTGGCGCAACGTTTAAGAGAGTCCCCGTGAGTAATGAAGGGGAATAAAGGCGCTAGCGTATTTGCCATGCAGCACGCGCGACGCCTCCGTAACAATGGGACCCTCGCGCGAGAGATGCGTGGGTGCACCACCGTACGTTTATTTCGCGGAGACAGCGCGAAATCCCTTGTTTACAGCCACGTGGCGTGGGACAAGTGTGTGTCCGCGCCTCGCGGGGCCTCTTGCATCGGCATTTGTCTATGACAATTATTTTCCTCCTTTCTATCTTCGGATATCGTCGAAACTCGAATTAAACACATCGAAAAGAATAGAATCTACGATTTTTAAATATATGAGCAAATGAATATTAAATCGACATGTAAGAATATCTTCATGTTATAAATAGAAATAAAATCGAATATCTGTATTAAAAATTAACAGTAAATTGTGATTTTGATAGATTGTGTTTGAAAGTAACAGTTTACTTTTTGTAAGAGAAATTTGGAGATATAAAATTTATTAGCAAATCTATATCTCGGTAAAATTATTGTTGTTCATATAATCTAAAAAATACAACGAGAGTATACATCTCCATTAATAATAATTACGACGTATAATGACGACTCAAGTCCCACGGATTCTTGTGAAACTGTTTAGCTCATCTGCCACCAGTGTCTGTGAGCGTAATAGAACAATGACAATTTTATGTCCCACTGACTATGTTTAGTCGCTACGAGCTGAAAGTCTGCCTTTCGAAAACGGTGAATGGAGACGTAAGAACAATATCGGCATTAAAAGTGAGCATCGTATGTCATTCTTAGCGCGCTCGCAGTAAGCGGGATCACCATAATTTTCCTCCGCGCGATCGTTGGTCTAAACCGGAAACGTCGTAATCCCGTGAATGTGAGCACGCTCACGCAGGCATATTCTCCGTGAATACCTGGAAAAGGCACTCACGTCTACAAAACGCTCCATAATTTAGGAACTTTGACGTTTAATAATGGTAATCGGCGTTCGAAGATGCATGACTACGATAATGCCAGCTAATGTAATGTTTCTGAAAGTCAGCGAATGTTTTCTCTCGAGCTTTCTGATATCAGTTCTGTTATCTCAAGCTCAACTCCGCGAGAATCACGCAAACGTCATGTAATGCCAATCGTCTTTAAGTAATAGCAAGATTACACTGTTTTCTATAAATAAAAAAAATTGTATATATATATATATATATCCAGGGAAGCACAAATAAGCAAAGTAATCCTTTATATAATAGATAAAGAATAAAAATAAAGGAAATCTTTATGCAAAAACTCTTATTGTGACATAACTTATCCAAGAAATTCAAAAATGATTGCCAACAGTACGTACTTTTAAAAATATCTTGTGACAAAATTGAAATATTTGCGATCGAATAATGGAATTTATGCTGCAGGCAGTATTAAATTATATAAGTTCGATAGCTTGTTCCCGAGATTCACTTCGCAACTGTGTCTCTCGGATTCACCTCCTATCGCCGATAAGACACCAGGGTGGCGAAAGTCGACGATCCGAAACCGAAAACCACCCTTCCGCCCTCGGCACTCGCGTAAATCACTCGGGGTGACTTTGGCTTAGCGCGAAATTTACTGCCACGTCGTACAAACCGCGTCCAGGCACGTTCGAAATGCAAACGTTTACGTACGGAGGACGTAGCCTGCCGCCCCGAACATTTGCCGCGGCTCCCATACGACATCTCGGACGATCTTAAATCCTCGTTCATCATATGGATCGGTTCTCAACTCAGCTGACGTACAGTTTACATAAACTCATACATTAAAAGATCGTTCTTGCAAAGTGAAACCAAAGTTTAAATAACTTATTTTTAAATAATTAATGCATGTTAATTTTTTCTTAAAAAAATTATTTCACAATATTAGAATGTATTTTTATTTGTCTATCATTGACGTTAATCTTTAGCTGCGTTATTTTTGTGTCTTAATAAATGAGATTTATATCTCAATAAGTAAGGGAGACTGGAATTAGTTGACACAATGTGCGAGTTCTCATTGTGTTCCATTTTTATGTATTTGTGGCGAAAGAAACAGTAGAAAAATTATTGCAAAATATTGTATTATATTTATAATATAAAAGAAATATTTTACGATAATTTTTCTATTAGGGTAACTGCGGTATTTACGCCGAAGGGGGATTTACACCGCAGGTGTCAGAAAAAATAGAAGGAGTGAAGGTTATTTGTTCACAACAA
>QKQZ01032324.1:0-12101 GCA_003595255.1 Solenopsis fugax | reverse complement strand
CTTTTCTTAATAATACTATATATCGTTTTCTGAATAAAACAGAGTTTTAACAACAGCTTTTTTTACATTTTATCATCTTAAAACACAAATTTCAGAATATTCCCACTGACTGATTACGAATTACCCCGGGCTTATGGCATATATATACTTGGCACTGGTCGACATTTTTATATGTAGTTCAAAGCAAGTACATTTCCGTGTTTTATCTATAACGGCATTGTGAAGGGGAAGGTTCAACCTTTCAAACCGTTCAACTTTTTCTTTTTTTAAATGAATACAGGACTCAGGAAACGCAAAAGAAAAAAAACTGCAACGAATAGTCCTGGTCTCCCCTACGCAATAATTCTGTATGTGCCTTTTCATGACTTTTTAAAGCTCACTTCAGACTATAATTTGTATCAGAATTCAGTATGAAACTATGAAATTTTATTTTGAACTTTATATTAATTTTATTTCTATAATTTTGTATCGCATAATATAAAAAAAGACTGGAGAATATGCGAATATAAAATTATATTAAATCACAACATACACGCCTCGAAATGCATAAATAATTATAAATTATAATTATAAATAATTAAAATTTTCTATCTTAAAATCACAGGCAAATTATACATCTAAAATGAACTTAACATTTGAAACAAGATGAAGAACGAAAACAAAGGAAACTGTCGGTTGTATAGAGGCAATTAGATTGTAATAAAATTTACTTGAGAATGTTTAAATTTAAATATAATTATGAAGAGGAATTTCTCTTTTGTTTTCGTCGAATAATATCGTTAATTGTACAGAAAAAGTTTATCGAAAATATTCCTTCCAATAACGATTAATTTACGTGTGCATAATAAATGTTAGATGAAAGCATGTCTTCAGCAGTCTACAAAAAATATCCCTTCCAGCTCCCTTAATCTGACGCATTGTCTCCGGTATCGATAATCGCATTAACTCTTGTCTCTAGTGATATATTATGGAGACGCAAAAAATCTACCACACAACTTTCATCTCTACGATTTGATCTATTAATTTATTATTCCGTCAATGACTGTGCGCGTATTTCCACAGCTCGCGCGAAGTTAATTTCGCTCGGTCACTCGGTTAAATCAGAAAATGTAACGAACACTTCCTTCTGACTGATAAAATTTCCAGTTTATGACGCTTGTTTGCATGCGAACGAGATGAGAAATGTAACGCGTAGGAATGATAGTCGTGCTTAATCGCTAAAATTCCTGCCGTCCACCATCGCGCGGGAGAAATTTCACGTATGCACGCGTGAAACGCGGGTAGAAAAAAAGTTTCGACTATTAATCCCAAAAAATAGTGTCCCGCGCCCGCATCCTCTCGTCCGCAACGGTGGTCGCTAATCAGGATGGCGTTAAGCCGCTTAGCCGAGCGTGCGAAGCTAAACGCTGATAATAAAAACAAGCATGCATAAATTGCGCGAGCGAGATGAACGGTAATTTCCAAGCATTCACTCAGGGATTTAATCCCAATTTACAGATAAAATATCCAAGGGAGGGCTTTCACCCTCTCGTGTCCGCGCTAAGTGACCATTGTCTCCGACGTACTCCCGGACTTGCGTCCAGATGCGAAAATGATGAAGCGCACGTTGGTCTACTCAAATCTATTAGCTGTAGAACTAAGGACGCGCGGTTAATCCATAAAAAGTGAAGAGCATACCTCTAAAACGAACACTGCAATGAATTAATGTTATTATTTAATTTTTTGCAAGAAGAAAATGCAATGTTCTGAATTAAAATTTGAAAAGTTCAAAAGATATGATCAGTGTTGATGTCATTAAATTAACTGCTTATTTTTTAGATAATAAATACTTTTTTATTTCTAATAAATAAATATTTAATTTAATTGACTATTTATTTATTAGAAATATTGCCACTTACTGTAAAAGTATTAATGATATAACTATCTTCTCCAAGTGGTAAAGATATCTACTTCCTATAAGAAATGAATTATTATCATATAATATGATTGGATAGTAACTAAAATTAAAAGATTAAATAATAAAGTTAAAATTAATAGCTTTTTAACTTAATTAATTTAAATAAATTAATTTTTAACTTCAACTAGTTATTTCTAAAATATATAAATTTTAACTTATTAATTTTTTTTCAAAGGTAAAAACTTACATGTGTAAATGAAAAAAAGTAAAAGAAAAATTCCATATAGGAAGCAATACTTCTTTGTCAAAATAAACTTTTAATTTGAGTTAATTTAATCTTAACGTAACTTTTACCTAAGTTAATTTTGTTCATGCAACTTTTAATGTAACTAATTTAATTTTATAAGCCATTAACTCTAATTTAATTAAAAAAATATGTTAACTTATTCAACCCTAATAAGACGATAAATATAATAATAAAGACAGTTGAAAAGGAGAATTGTCGACTTGGCACGAAGATCCCAGAAATCTAATTACTGCGATAAAAGAGTACTTTGGAGAAGACAGAGACGTTATGCCAAATATATATAACCGAACTAGATCTAAATGTCGTAGTTGGAATCAGATTTGATGATTACCAGACTGGAAGAGCAACACGATTGCGGGCGCGATCGCGAACTATACTAGACAGATTAGTACCAATGCTCTTCTGGGCGAGTATAGGTATCTGTAGCTAATTATCTGCTGCGTCACGCTTCCGCGATAGGAATCCTAATTATTCGTGACTTACATTCTCTCGCGTTGTTCGTTAGGGAACGACAGAATTTAGCCGAGAAGTTGAAGCAATCGAATCTGAAGGATTCGCGAGATTATGTTTGATGCGGAAAATTCGCGATCACAATTTCATCAAATCTTAATTAAATAGTTCAAAAATAGAACAAAAGTTTAATTTGATTCAAAGCACGGAATGTAATAGAATTATTTTCATGTACAAAATGAGATGCAATAAAATACGACGAGAAATAAAATAAACAATCAACAATACAATGCAATAAAACTATATGAAATACAATTCGTGATCGATAACGAATGCTTGATGGAAGTAGGATTAATAGCTATTGAAAAGATTAAAATAACTGATAAAAAATAATGTATGTGTGTTGTTAAGGTTTCAAAGCTAGCATTTTTATCTCTCATTGCTACACTGAGAGAAATGTTTGATAAAATCAACCAAAGTTTGGTTGAATAGTAATCAAATAAATTTTATAGTGATAGTTACTAAATACATAGTTGTTTTGATCAAACAATTTGTAGCCGTAATCAAATAATTATTTTCATACAACAAATTACAAAAAGTTTTGTTAAATGTAGCTAAGTTTTCGGTACCAGTAACTATAAAATTCATTTGATCACTATTCTACCAAACGATTTCTCTCAGTGTGTGGCTCAGTATTATATCTATAAAACATTTTGAAGTTCAAACGATAATTAATATTAATTTTCAAGAAAAATTAACATCCAATCATTGACGATTGGTCCAATTGGATGCACGTGCCACATTGATACATTTACATATATCTGGACATGTATATACGTATTATGTATGTACATGCTATGATTATATAGACATAGAGTGCAACCCTGTCTAAGCTAAAATAAACGGAACTATTAATTGGAAACGTGTGTAATTCTACTGTGTAGATGTTGCCATTTGCGCAAGTATATGTATAATACCGACAATGTATACATATCAAATATCAATACTGTTATTTGCAAATAATAATCAAAGTTTTTATTCTATTCAATTTTAGAAAAAATATTTTTAATATAAATGTTTATCTTTATTTACTAGACCTTTGTGTTGTTAAAAATTGTATAAAAATAATAAAAGCTATTTAATTATTATACGAAAATATTTTTAATAAAGTAAATATTAATTATTTATCATCTACAAACAAATATAAGATTAAACTTGTAAGATAAATTTTCGTTGAATAAATTCATTTTTTAAAAATCTCTAACAAAATAAGGAATAAAATACCTTTTATTATTCTGTAGTAATATCGAACGCCCAAATGAACCGCCATTGCTACAGCTTTAGAACAACTATAGTTTCCTACAGTAGGGGTCAGTAAAGACAAGGTCGCACATTCTGCAACATGCATACATAAATTTACCTACAAATAGAATGTTTTTTTTATGAATAATGTTACAAAGATATTGTCAGTATTAAATATCATTTACATTAAACATTAAAGAGATAAAAAATTTGTGACTCGGAAAATACAAAGTTTAAAATCAGATTATAAGATGTCTTAAAATTAAATATTAAAACTTTTGAAAATGTGTTTTTTTTACACATATTTAAGACGTTTTATGACCCAATTTTAGACTTTATGTTATTTAAGTTAAAAGATTTTTTTCTCCATCAAATGAAAATGTTGATAAATGTAGAACATAACCGATTGTTGATAATTAAGTTATAATTTGAAATACATTGACTTTGAAATGCGAATCTGAAATGTTTCACTGAGATTAGAACAATAATAAAAGATTATTTAAAAAATGAAAAAAGTAAATAACATACTTTTGTGATTTAAAAGTATCATTATTTTTAGACGTAAAATTTACTGCTTGTTAGATTAAAAATTAATTAATTTTCATAAATTTTAAATTATAATATATAAAGAATGTAATGAATTCTTTAAATAAATTAAATAACAATTAATAAAAATATTTTGCCATAAAATACTTCGAAAAGGTTCAGCAACAAATTAATGAACTAATATCCAAACAAAAGTTTAATTCAAAGGTATAAAAATAGCATATTTCATACTTCAAATTACGCAATTTTTCATTATTACTTCGATCTCAGCAGTGCTCGAAAATAATAAAATTGCAGCTAAATTTGTAAAATTTGAAGAATGCCGCGGCGAATCGATTGTGAAGCCAGTCGATTGTGCCATTACCATCTTTATTAACGCGTCACGTAAACTACCTAGATTGAATCTGCTCGATAATGCTGCCAACACAAGAGCGTGAAGCACAGCGGCAAACATCTTTTCAACTTCACATGGAAACATCGGGC
The DNA here is from genome assembly GCA_003595255.1 of Solenopsis fugax. NCBI lineage: Eukaryota > Metazoa > Arthropoda > Insecta > Hymenoptera > Formicidae > Solenopsis > Solenopsis fugax. The sequence continues at coordinate 7,116 of QKQZ01032324.1, read as the reverse complement.
TTTTGTTTACGATTGATAATTTGACAGCCGTGGTGAAATTTAAGGAAAGTCTTCTAAGATATGGAAAATAACTCGCTTAAGGAGCAACCCGTAGAAAACACAGGTCTCTTAGCATAATTTATTGTTAAGAAATCAGGCCGAGTAATTTATTATCTCAATCTTAATTTCAGATGTTAACCAGGACGAGTTGATACTTCAACAACAGAGACGTATCGAAAAGGAGGTTAATATGCTGTTTGTGTGTCATGTTTAAAGTGTAGAAAGATATATTAGTTCTGTTTAATTCGCGCAATTAGAAGTACAATTTAGCATATATTCAAATTAGCCTTGTTAACGTGAAATAAAGACTATTTATCTTATTATTTACAACTAATTACTCGATACAATGTATAACTACATTCAAACGATATTACATTGCTTTTAATAGTATAAATTTTCTCTCTAAACACTAACCTGACAATTATCCAGTGTTTTCTTTTAAATTAAGGCTAGAATTTTCTATGAGACTTCCATCTTTCGATATACAATTATTTTTTGTATTTCAGATCTCAGAATCTATAGCATTAGTTGGTGAAAAGGAACCACTAAAGAGCTTGGAACAAGAATATGCGGAGGATGACGTGTATCTCTCAAAGGCGAAAGCCTTGGCTCAAAAATATTCTTATATTAGGAGAACTAGACCCGATGGCAATTGTTTTTTCAGAGCATTTAGTTATGCTTATTTGGAAAAATTAATTGGGAACAAAGAAGAATACGATAAGTTTCGTGATCTAGCTAGAAAAAGCAAGGATAGCCTTGTAGCTCTAGGTTTTCCCCAATTTACAGTTGAAGACTTTCATGATACGGTGAGCCTGTATGCTTTCATTCTTAAATTAAGTTTATTTATAGTATTATTTGTAGTTTAATGTGTAACACACAAATTATGAGAATATATGTCTTGAAAAAATATATATGATAGCTGTCCCAAGTATTGGTAAGTGTCCCAATTACTGCCTTTTTTATCAATTGTAATATTAGAATACAAAGCATGAAAATGTTATGTATCATAAATGTTCTAATGTTAAAGACTATCATATAAACATAAACAAATGCATGATAATATTGAGTACATGAGTAGTAAATAGAGACAAAATGAGGTGTAACAATAATTAAAGTGAGGAAGACTGCATTAGTTAAGGCTAGTAATAGGTTTAATACTTTATATTTTTATTTTTTTCATTAAAAAATATGAAAGCATTATCTATTAAAATGTTTTGATGTTAAACTAAGATTATCATATGAATATAAATAAATGTACAGCAGTAAATAGAGAAGCAATATCAGATATGTATAGTAGTATTCAGGACATTGACTGGCAAGATTGGCAATAATATATAGGTTCATACTTAATATTTTTATTTCTTTCCTCATATTTAAATAATCAGTTTTTAAACTTACTTTTACTTTGTACATATTAAAGTTTTTTACATGAATAATGATAAAAAAGAATATTTATTATATATTTAACAAAATAAGCATATCAATTGTCACTATGTGCTAAAGCGATAGTAATTTGGACAGTTACCCAACATAATACATATAATATATGTATTATGTAATACGATTTCACAACGTAAAATTTATTATGAAGAACATGAGTTGAGTTGAATGAATTCCTGTTGCAGTTTATGGAAGTCATTGACAAAGTAGGTGGTGACACAGAATCCAGTCACATGGAGTTACACAAATTATTCAATGAACAAGGTTATTCTGATTACGTTGTTGTGTATCTTAGATTAATTACATCTGGTCAGTTGCAGCGCGACGCTGATTTCTATCAACATTTTATTGAGGGAGAACGTACTATCTCAGAATTCTGCCATCAGGTTCGTATCCGACATTACTCTCAATATTTTTATGTTGATATTTATTTTGTATTTGTGCGTGCGAATATATTCTCTTTTTTTAGGAAGTCGAACCAATGTATAAGGAATCCGACCATATTCACATTATAGCAATGAGTAGTGCCCTAGGAACTGGTGTTAGAGTTCGTTACATGGACAGGGGCGCAGGAACTGAAGTGACTGCTCATGACTTTCCTGAAGGTGCTATACCAGCTGTGCACTTATTATATCGTCCCGGCCACTATGATATTCTTTATCCTTGATGAATCTAACGTTATGCAGGTTTTCGTTTTAATGATATAAAAATGATTTCTAATGGCCAGATCTACTTCAAACTCTATTTTCAAAAATGTTTCAGTTATAACGTACTATCTTTAATTTTAAAAAATAAAAAAGCAAATAAGTCGATTTCATGTACACATTTTAGAAACCCCTAAGTGCATTTTTGCATTTTATCAGTTTGTCGATATATCCCGTTATTTATAAACGACATTTTAAACTTTAAGACTAATTGTCTGGAATAAATATCAAAGAAATTAATGTATCTGTGTTAATTTCTACATTCTTTTTCTTATTCTGTTTTCCTTATCTATAGGTAATTACATAAATAATATATAATTTCAGTTATTTACAAAAACATTAACACATTAAATTAATAACATATTTCGCGATAATTTTAATAAAGAAAATATTATATCAACTTTATGTTCCTTCTACAGAATAAATTATATTTACATATATTAGTTTTTTAAACAATATACTCTGCAAACACATATTCTCAGTCTACAAATGTATTAAGAAATTAAAGACATTTTATAATTTTTATATACTTGACAGCCTGAGAAGAGTTTATAACAAAAAGTAGTGTTTTATATATCACATTTATATGTGTATATTTATATATACACACAATTTTCAAATCATACATTAATAAAAAGGCGCATAAAACTAATAATCAATCCTGCAATATATGCTTGTATTCGGAAACACCACTTGAGTGCCTCCATGTATCATTTATTCTTGTATTCTTCATCAAATATTAAACGATACATTGAGGCATTCAGATTCTGAACATAGCCAAGCATATTGTTTCTAAACACATATATCCTGCAGATGTTCACATTGTATAGAAAACTTTTATATACATAACATAAAATAATACATGTGTCAATACTATGTTATCGTTGCATAGATCGTACTTGTTCAGTAACTTGTTCTAACAACGCTGAATTTTTGTCAATTGCATCCATTTGATATTCCAAATGAGTGGCGATAAGTGCAAGCTTCTTCAAACTTGATTCCATCGTTTCCAATCCATGCTCCTGTTGTGCAAAGTTCCTCGCTGCATGCATTAGAATCTACAGGATGATAGGTTTAGCGATAACATGATTAATATTATGAGCTAACTCTCCTAAAAGCTAATTAGAAAAGATATTACTTCGCTGCTTCGGGAACCTCGCTGTATCTGCCTGGCGAGCGAAGCAATGTTATTGACATTAACTTGCACTCTATCTGCCAATCTCATTTTTGATTCAATGAACAAGCTACGTGCGCTTGTACTGGATGCTGAAGCCATATTGTATTGTTTTTCATTAATTGTCGGGTAAGTCTTGCTCTTAATATGATCCAGGATAGATAAACTGTTCGTTTTGTTGATTGGTATTCTTGATGAAAGAGACTATTTCATTATCTGAAAACATTACATATACAATCAAAGGCAATAGTCCTCATAATTTAATGTTACCAAATGTCACAGCAATGAAAGGACACAAGAAAAATTAAAATTTCTTAAACTAAAATTTTATATAATTTTATGTAATTACTTTATTACAACATATTAATTACATATTTTATTTCTATATTTCAAGTTATAAGACATGTCCTAAAATAAGACATTTGGTAACCTTATTGTAATTTGTATTTTACTTGATATTAACATGTTACCTTAAAGATATTCGTTATATATGTATGCTTTTAAGCATTTGACTCTTTGCTGAGACGTATCACGTCTATAAAAATAAGAAATCAATTTATACACACAAATGATCACAAGTATCACAGCGAATTCAACATACGCATTACTTTGTGATATCTGGTGATATCTAAAGTGTGTCCCTATTCTCTATACATACTTCGGGAACATCAATGTCCAATAGAAGAATACATTTTCTAGAGACAAAAGTGTTACTATATGGAAATCTTATCTACTATTGGGCATCGAATCATCATACGTCGGACTCAGTGCGAAGGAGCATCTATAACAATCTACAATGCAGTCGTTACGATGTAGCGCATTGCAGACGCTCCTTTAAAAGGCTACATCAGCGTAGCGCAAGCGCAAATGAACTGGACTGTCTTAACGTAGCGTCGTAAACACGCAAATTCTAACCTAAAATTCTCCACGTCAGAAAACTATAACCTTAAGTGCATATTTATTATATATTTGTTTGAAAAATACACATATAAGTTGTATTCTATTGTTTGTGAGCGTACATATGAAACAGGTAATCATTAAACACGTTTATAATAAAGTTTAACGAGTAATTGTGAGCGAGAGAGACTATCCAATTTTTAAGAACTTATATAGTTGTTATTATGGCTAATATTTAACTGAATCAGATTGTTCATTAAGCACTCTCTTTATGAAAATCTATAAAATCATCTGAATATCATGTATAAAAACGTAGTGATATTTAACTACTTGAAGACTGAGCTCTTTGTTTTCAATGTAACATATAATTTGACGTAAAATATCTTTTTTCAACTAAGCTTCTTGCACTCTCCAATGTAAAAAAAGGAAGAAAAATCAAGAAGTTTATACAAGAAGTTCATCTGTAAAGAGAATGGACTTATAAATTTTTAATGGGATTTGAATGTTATGACTATTTTTGTAATGTTGTTCTTTTTAAATCTTGTTAAATAATACAAAACTTTTGTATACATACAAATTGTGTACTCATTGTATGTTTATATCTATTTGTATACTAATAATATAATGACCTTGTTCTGATATACATTATCAATACTGAAAATCTATGATATACATGAACTATAGATTTTCAGTACTGACAGAGTAGATCAAAATACAGCCAATGTTTAAGATTGCTAATAAAACTGGATTACATTTAAATTTGTATCATTATCAGCAATATTAGAATGGAATATGAGGATGACTCTGATTGGATGGAATCTAAGAATAAAGATGTCAACATACACAAAGTTAAATGTAAGGATGAAATTAAGAATAGGATAGAAACATCAGAAGATGAAGATAGCAATGAAAAGGAAATGATAAAGAATGATGTTGAATCTGAAAGTGAAGACGTAGAAGAAGAGCATTATAGTGATGCAACATACTTAGCAAAACAAAAGGCATCAAAAGAGAGATTGTACCAACGAGAGGCAATGGTAAAATCTTAAAAGAAATTTAATTGACAAAAGCATTATAAAATAAAATATAAGTGTACTTTTCATTTTTGCAGTATTTGTACAATTTGCATGTGCAATTGGAACACCCAGTACTACCACAGCACGAAATTGAAACACGAGCCGGATCTCACCTACCAACACGAAAGGAAATGGAAAAATTTGAAAAAATAATACCAATCAGGAAAGGCTCGTATTCTCTTGAAGAGGATAAGATTATCGCTCGTAATTGGAAAGTATTTTGCAAGGTTAGTATGCAAAATCTACTTTCTATTTGCATAATTTTTAGAAATATTTTTTAAATAAATTGAAATAAATTATTCACAATATACGTGGAATCTAATTCAGAGATTATTTACAATGTTAACAGTTACATAAATGGGATGTAAAAAAGACTAAACCATTTTTACAATTAAGAGATGGCAGAGTATGTCACATGCGTAATATCACAGACAGACGGAAATTTGTACAATTTTTAGCTCATGATTTACCAGATAGAACTCTGTATAGTGTCTACCACAGATTTAGAAATTTATATGAGAATAATGTACAAACAAGGTAATATTTAATAAAATATATTTATACTTGTTCATTTTAGATGCATTTTTATATAACCGTGAAATAACTTTAGTGAAAAATATATTATAACTTGCAGTAATTGCGAAATATTAATATTTAAATAAAAATGATTAGATATAAACCTGCAGAAGATGAAATGATAATAGATCATTTAGAACGTAATCCAAATCTTGATGAAAGACGCAAGTATGCTGATTTGGCTAAAGCTCTTCAAAGAACAAGACACTCCATTTGGCGACGTTATCAGATATTAAAGAGGAAAAGAAAGAATATTAAAGATAAATAATATATATTGACAATAATAATATAAGATTAATTAAATCAAGTAAATGTTAAGTAAATAAAAGATCAATGTTTTATTATTGATGTATTATTTATTTTTAATAAAAGAGCATTTTGTCACAATGGATTTTAAAAAATATTTATGTAAATAATCATAATATTCATATAAAAATTCTATTAATGTATGCTAAGATGAAATTAAACAACAAAATGTAAATATAAATGATAAGATTTAAAATAGTTTTTAAATTTACTTCTCATTAACACAACCTTTTGTTTGTTAGCTTGTTGAACCTTTTTCTGCATATAATGAGTTTTACATAAAAATATGGATATACTACAAAGAAATAATGTTCACTAAATTTTTAATATTGATTGTATTATATAAATTATATTAAAAAAATTGTTTCATTATGTATATAATAAAATAGAAATGAAACTTCATATTTTCTGCAGTGCGTATTTTGTTTAATTTTAACTTTGTAATAAATCAAATATAAAATCGTTAAATATTTTCCGTTCATCATTGCTTTAATCTTTTTTGAATACTCTTGTTTATAATAAAAAGAATTTGTAATCATATAGAATTTTTGTTAATACAATATTTTGTAATGTAAATAAATAAGGCGCTGTAGGAAATAAAAAACTCGGTAAATATATATAGTTTTTGATTGATAAAAAATTCATTTAATTATGTATTGATCATATATTAATGAGATGGAGAGATCTATATCGCAACAAGAGTTATGGACTGAAAAGCTTCTATTAGCAGTACAAAAAATATAATAAAATGATACTATCAGCTAATGATGATCAGCTAAGATTTTTAAATACAAACTTTACTTCATTCAGCATTTAGAAAAATAAGGTTTACAAATTTTATATCATTAAATACTTAAATGAATGATGATCAGTCTCGCTTATAATCTGTATATATATATATATA
>QKQZ01032323.1:0-12884 GCA_003595255.1 Solenopsis fugax | reverse complement strand
AGAAGTGTGCAAAGTTTCATCAAAATCGAAGAGTGACACTTGGGTAGGTTTACTTGTGAGTTTTCGATACCAGTAACTATAAAATTCATTTGATCACTATTCTACCAAACGATTTCTCTCAGTGTGGAAAACAGATTCCGTGTGTAGGGCATTGTCTTCTCGGCGCTGTTATTAAATTGTTAAATCAGGTGCCTGCTCCGTTCGTGTCATTTTGCAATTTTCTCCCCAATTAAAGTAACAACGGTCGTTTTTCACGAACGATCGATAATCGCTGCGCGTTTCGAGCGGCCTTGAGCGTAAGCGTTCGCTTCTCTCTTTGCGCACTCGCAAGTTTCAACTTTTACTTCTACTTTGTTAAGATTATTTCACATTTTACGAGAGATCCATTTTCCTTATAAAGCACCGCGCGATTATTTGTCCGCATTAGCATAAATTTTCGATTAATTCATAACTGTATCAGACGGATAAATTGAAAATAGTCGCAAATGCGTTTGCAGCTGAGTGCACTTGCGCTATGCAATCGCGCTTCTGCAAAATCAGAACATGTTGTATCTGATATTTATTCCATAAACCGTCACAGCGCTTGGTGAGTTTTCTTTCGTTGCTTTTACGTACGCACGAGCATTAATGATAATGTAATTGAATTAATATAATTCAGATAACCGGAAATCCTAATCTTCCATGTTAACAAATCCTTGATAATTAATCGGAGATTATAGTCAAGGCTTTTTCATTTAAATGTACTTTCAATTTGTCACGGAGATGTGATTACCATATTAATAAAGTGGGAGTGAACAGATTTGGCGGATCATCGGCCTGGTGGCATCCGGCAAATAAAAAAAGAACGATCACGTGTGATTAATGATTAACTGATTATACATGTGTCTAATGACGAAGTTCGCGTGTAACCTGTGGCTCGCTGCTCACCGGATCATTATCAATCATGAAAATGAACGCTCCTGACAGTGAGAAAGAGAGCACAGGGCGTAAGGAAAACAGCGATTTATACGAATTAGTTCTTTTGCCGAGGGGAAGCGAACCGGTACCGAGAGGAAAGTAGCAGGATAACACTTCGTGATAAATGACGCAAGTTCGGTGAGCAAACAATTTCGTTCCGCGCATCATTCGTTACATCGCGATTGATGCTCCGCGGATGCGGAACACCGTAAAATCGAAGTTTTTCGGTCCTACCGGCACGTATTCAGTTGCTACCAGGAAATGTTTTGCAATACGTTTCCTGTTAGCAACTAGATACACTGAGGTCACGTTGTTAATGCTAATGAATAAAAAAAAAAAATTGTTTTATTAATTCTTCTAGAGATTTGACCGATCGTGCCATTCTGTTCACACATCTTTGAGATGTGCTGTTTCTCTGATAACTCCGGCGTTAGAGCGAAAAATTTATTTATAAATTATTTATAGATTGTAACGAAAATATACGACGAATTGGACGTGAACCACCTCAATGCGCTTGAGCACCGTTTCTTATAAGCTCACCGTGAAATCTCAAGAATTTTTAAGACAGTTGGCTCTACATTAATTTAATTAGTGTATAACGGAATTAATCAGTCTCTGATTAATCCTCGGGGAAAAATGTTGTGCACGTAATCTCTTGCTTCAACAACCGCGTACGTTATTTAAATTATTTAAATGGAAGGGAGCAGTAAAAGATCATGTTATTGCCGAAGATCGCAAAAGCGTGACCGTTCACATGAAACAGAGAATTTGTCCCCTTGTCTGATCGTATCTCACATGCACAGACACTCGTGATACGCACGATGCGTGCACACGCGTGAATCCGTAACGCTACGCATGTACCGGGTGACACGCGTGCACGCAAGTGGTTCGACCGGTATCCGCCATATTTGGCTGGGCCCCACACACACACGCGTAATGTACAAACATAGGAACTCCTGGGAGAAGAGGTCATGCTCACGAAAGGTATCGACGAAAGATACGATATTCCCCGAGGCAATAACTTGGCGGTGTGTGTATCTCCAAAAACAGTTCTCGAAAAATGTATAATATCCATAGTTTTATAAGCATATCCAACTCATATATCTATCAGACAGTGTAAGAGGAATCATCATTGTATACTAAACGTGGTAATTTAAATACATGAAAATTCTATAAGATTTGTATATTTAAGATTTGGGTTAAAAACATTTGATTAAAAAGCCATATTTAAAATTGAAAATATTAGACACTTTTACGATTTATTTAATAGATAAAAGTCTATGATACAGCTAACGGCGAACGCGCTAAAGTATCAATTAGGAAGGAAACGTTCCTACATTACAGGACCGGAGAAAAAAAAATAATTGGCGAAAAGATGGCGAGTTTATGTGGCTTGTAATATGTTGAAATCATTAAACGTATGACGAACGGTTCGTCTTTCTCGAAGGGTTGGGTCGCCATTCATAAAACTATCGTAAAAATGACGTGTCAGGGTTCACTATCCATCCACGTTCTTTTCCTCGTGCCACATCGAGATAACTGTTCAAGACGTCGTTTAATTTGTGAGTTACGAGAAATTGAACGTTTACTGTCGTTGCCACCTCAAGCGCATTCGATATGCCACATTGACCTTCGATCACTTCCTTTCTGGCATCTGAACGTGCCCGCGGCAGAATGCATGCGATTATCTTTCGCGCATAGATATAATTACACGGGAAATGTTTGTTTCGTACGCGAACAGCTCATGAAACTAGGGTCATCGAGCGAGAGAACGTTGAGAGGTGTGACGAGAAGGAAATACGTTAAATACCGAAGAAACCGAGCACGGGAGGTTCTGTCTAGTCCAGGCGGAGGAAAAAGATCCCTGCCGATAGCACGTCTGGATAGACTGACGGAAAAAAAGTGTTGCCGTTACGTCAAACACGCACGACAGTGCAACATCGATTATCTGGTACATCAATGCGGCGATCGATCTCGAGATAGTCATCTCGAGACTTCGATTTCTTTGCTTGATTAATGACATTTTAATAGATCAAGTCACGCTCGTGCATCCCTTTTGCTAGAGCAATCGCCCCACGCTGATCTCTTCAGGCATTTATTTTACTAATTTTCTGTTACACTGAAAAAAGAAGACTGGTTATAACTACCAAATGTATAGTGAAATAGTATCAATCAAATATTTGGTCAATGTAACCAAAAATAATTTTAAAATTGGAGATATTCGACCGTTTAATGTAATACATACAAATTGAAATAAGAAAGCCTTGTACGGTCAAGCTGGAACTTAGTGCTAAAAATAATTTTATTTTTCTAAATATTTAGTAACTTATACCAGATTTGATAATACTTACTAAACATTTAGTAAAATAAAATTATTTTTGGTTATATTGACAAAATATTTCATTGATACTATTTCACTATACATTTGGTAGTTATAACCAGACTTTTTTTTCAGTGTACTTATCCTGACATTGTACCGACTTGAGAATCTCTAAATCATTGTAAAGTTTTTTAAACAGAATCATTATTTATTGTCTATGATATTAGATACAACAGGGTGACATTATTTAAAAAATGATTTTTCATCCTTTTATCATCATCGCAAATTTCTGTTTACATTAATTAAACCTTTTTTTAATTTTGTATATACCATTTAAATTTAAGAGAAAGATCTGGATAATATTTGATCTCTTTCGCTCTCTCCTTTCTTTCCGGCCGACTTCGTAGGTAAACGCGAACCGATCTAAAGATCCACGAGTCGGGAAAAGTCAGATCGCTTTACTGGAAACCGGAGCTCAGCCTTTTTGGCCTTTTCTTCCCATGCGATGATCTCCCCAGCGCTCTGTCCAACGCGTCCGTGCAGATTGGCAACCGGTTTTCCTATGGCCTCTCCCAACCGATTCCTCACTCCCACTCTCACTCCCACTTCTGTTTCCCATTCCTGTGCATTCCCCACACCCCGCATCCTCATCCCTCACAGTGCTGTAACATTGCGGCATCATCCTACATCTCTCCTCAAACTAATGTTTCCGAGGATGCGAATAATTAGCGACGTATTTTTCAACAAGAATATTGTGATCTTCTGATTTTAATATTCTCCCTTCTTAGTATTTTCGAAAGAAGAACAGGAGTTATTACTGAAGATTTCTGACCGAAAATTATCTAATTAAAAAATTAATTTTACTACAGAGTATTTTTTTAAATAGCTGTGTCTAAATTTTATTAATAATTATTGCAAACGATCGCGTTACAACTTTTTTCATAAGATCGCGCTTTTACATCATCATTATAAATTCTATTTTACGAGCGGTATAAAAATAAATGTGTGGCTTCCTGATGAGAAAATAAAGTTTCTTTATTAGAGTAAAAAATTTTCTTTGAGAAAGTAATTCAGACAGTAAAACAATTTCTCGATTTAATCGACAGATCTTTCTCATTATAATGAAGAAACTTTATCTTCTCATCAGGAAGCCACACATTTTTATACCGCTCGTAAAGTAGAATTTATAACGATGACGTAAAAGTGCGACTATTCCTATTTCTTCGAGTCGATCTTTTTATTTCAACGTTCAAAGGCACTTCGAACGGCTCTCAATATTTCAACGGTGGGCTTACAACTTCCTGGGTACGCAACTGGCTGATCCTCGGCTCTCGCATTATTCCTCATTCCTGGCCACGTGTTTGAGCGCGATTATGGAGAGCACGAACGAGTCGGTGGAACTGTTTTGCCCTATCCCTTTTCCGCTCGGCGAGCGTTTTCGCTTTCTCGTAAAACTCCGTGCGGTTTCCAAGCTGGATAATGAATAAATCGACCTTCATGAGCCGCACATGAGAAAAATTCCTCCAAAGAACGATCGTGCAAAAAAATAAAATAAAATAAAATAAAATAAAAACGCTAGGAAGCGAATAATTTAAAACCGCGAGAAATCTCATTATCCTTGAACACGCGCGAGTGCGGCCTGACATTTCATTTTAACAGAGCGCGCATCAATTTTCTGCATGACTCCATTCTCTTCGTCAATTGTCGATTTTTTCAATCTATCGTCGATCCGCCGATGTTACGCGCCGCGGCCACACGTGAAAAACAATAAGAAGGCTCCGTCCGCGGACGGAACGGAATACATGCAATTCGCATTTGCGGTCTAGCAATTAAGTATGATGTTAATAGCCGTAATGACGGTAAAATAAGAGAACAGAGCGCAAGGCGCGCAACAACGGTGAGCTACTTAGATCGAATTTCACCTTCTCTTTCCTCATGATTCTCCCACTCGCACGCGTTCACTATACAAGCACGGACTGACACGTTTCAGCACCCTGCTCTGAAAAGCGACATCGCTTCTTCACGTGAAGAATTTTATTTAAAAAAACAAAAGCGTAATTTGACTGTCCATCATTTTGGGTCAAACTCTATCTTGTGAAAAACTAATTGTGCTTCTACACATAGAGTTCTCTCAGATAGAAATCCACGATAAATATTGTTCAAATATCTCTTCTGCGATTTTTTTAGTAAAGCGTAAGTGATACAGACGAGTCTTAATAACGGTAATGTCATTAAAATAGAAATATAATAATTGACGTTATTTCATTTTCATAAATTTCATTTTTGGTCGTAAATTGTTTTCGCGTCAGTTTGGCTTTTTCTATGCATGATGTATTCCGAAAGGAGGATTCACCAACGCATATTTGACGGACATTTAATCTTCGATCGTTGACTCCGTGTCTTTCCCGTTACGGACACATTAGTGCGGGAGACAGCTCACATTGTTCGCGGGTTCTCCCTTTAATTCCAGGACGTTAAGATCTTTCTGCGGATTCCAGCAGAGAACGAAGGGCAGGTGGGAACACATGCGCAATCACAAACGTAGAGAATTGCATTACCGCTCACCTTCCCTTTCTTTCCGCGATTATCGCAGAATCCTAATTTCTTCTCTCCCGCGTTTGCCTTCCCTGCGATTGTGAGTCGGCTCAATTATGCCCATTACATGAACCCCTGAATCAATTTTGCCGACTGGCAATGAGAATTCGACGTAACCACCCCGATGGAGTAATGATACCGGGAAGGAAGTCGATTGCGATCATATCTACTGACGAAGAAAACTCGAAGCTGCAGCGAACAAATAACAGGAAACAATAATTTTTCTCCTAAACGTGAAAATAGATCTCCATTAAAGATTTGAATAAAATTATTTAATTGCTGATAATTGATGTTGGGAAAGAACGGTTTTGCTGAAGATATCTAAAATATCTAAAAATTTAGCTAAATGTAAATCTACACAGAAAAAAAATTAGTATCAAATCAATAATTCATTGTTTCATATATAAGCAAGAATATAAAATCTTCTTGGAAGTATTTATAATCTCAGAGACATAATTTGCTAACATAAAGAAATTTTGTTTCTTTATGTAAGCAAATTATGTCTGATCAAGATTATCAAATTCTTCCAAGAAAATTTTATATTCTTGCTTATATATGAAAGAATGAATTGTTGATTTGATAGTCACTTTTTTCTGTGTAAGAGAGAAAAAATGGTTTTATTGGACTATCAAAATTGACATTGATATCTAGCAATCAGTTTGAGCGTCCTGTATAATTATTTTGATGGTCCAACAAAATTATTTTCAGTTCTGTCTTTAGTTAAACTTTTAGATACTGTTGAAAATGGCATTAAATTTAATGTATTTTTAAGTTACACATTAAATTTAATGTATCAATAACTGAAAATCATGTGGATGAAATTAGTGCACTTTTAGTTGCACTTTTGACAACATTAAATTTACATTAAATATACATTAAATGTTTTTTAATGTACCTGCTTGAAATTTGCTTCCGTTACATTACATTAAATTCTGCTGCCGATTTTTAACAGTGATATTTCAGCAAAATTGTTCTTTCCGTAGTTGACAGTTTTATATTTTATTCGATAAAAAGACTGACTTTGAAACATCGCGAAAAAGAAGCGTGACGTAATTGTTGCGGAGTTTCTTACGTGCTATTTTTATACCAGACACGATCTTTTAACGATCGTTCTAATTTACGTAATAATTCGCACAATTTTCCAATACAAATACAGCCGCGGTAACGCACACGGGATCGCGATGGAGTCATGGCGTGATTCATCAACGTCTGATTACTCACACACGACGATGCGCGTCGCGTGTGCACGAATTTCCGCGCGCGAGAGAGCCAGCGCGCGGAGTAATTATTTTCCACGCACGTGTTTCCCTCTTACACAATCCCGCGCGCAATCGCACTAATTTCACATTTGCGAAGCCATACAATTCATTCGACGTATCTGGCTGCTGTTAGGATTAATTAATTGCACGTCAACACGAAGGGAAGCTCGGAACAATTGGAGCAACCTCGATTCCCAAGGCGCGATTGAACTCGCAAATTGGTCACTTCCACCGATGTAACGACGCGCGATAAAAAAAGAAAAAAGAAAAAAAGAAATATACTCCGATACACCATCGCTTCCTTCTCGTTTGTCCAAGCCGTGTGCGGCCCTTAACGGATAATTAGCCTTTTATCCTCCGCCTTGTCCTAATTGCAAGTGTCGCGCGATTGTAAGGTTCGTTCTCTGATTGCAGTTATTCTTTAATTGCACTTTGCAACGAGGATGATGCCATGCGAGCGCGCGCATTGTTTGCACTGCTCGCAATTTCACTTCCGAGAGAAACGCCTCGGAGGAGAAGAATACGCTCCGTATGCCTCGTAAATATTGCGTGACATACGCGAGGAGAATTCGCGACCGCTAAACGTGATCCGAAAACGTATGGGTGAGCTCATCGAGTGGGTGTGCCTAACGATTTTTGAAACTCGATGAGACACACATGAGACTCGAAGGAAGAAGCTTCTTCTTGCGAGTCGCGAAACGATCGTATCCGATCGCGTCGTGCGTGCCTGCGTACGTACGTGCGTGCGTGCTTGTTGTCGGTTTGTTCTATCGTTGTCGGACACTGCCATTTTCATAAATAGCCGGACCGTGAAGCGAGTAGGAAAGAGGAAAAGGAAAAAAAAAAAGAAAAAAAAAAAACGTCTACCAACGTCAACAGTAACGAGCCTAAAGTCAGTCATAACGAGCGCGTCGCATGAGAGAACGTCGCAACCTTGACTGGCGCTTTGGCTAGTGGCTATGATACCTCTCGCGATAGCTGGTAGGCACCGCGATCTAGGACATCCTACTTAAGAACAGGCGCGTGCGGCAGGTGCTTCGAAACTTTACGATGCATTCTGCGAAGACGCGTCACGCTACTTATTTATGCCGCGTCGCGACCGCCGATAGTCGGCGTAATCGACTTGGGAACAAAGGAACGTCACTTTCGTTCGCGACTGTCATGTCCCTACCTCGTCACTGATTGCCGCGGAGCGCTATACAAGCGTGGACACTGCGGTGTACACTTATATGTAGCCTATGTCCGGCATACACTTGGGATTTCTTCGACCCACACATTTCCCTGTACTTTCTCCCGCTTAAATATGTTAAATAAAATCGCGGTGGTCGCGGAGTACGTTCTATCGTGATTGATAAACGTGTCGCTCACCGTTGGCACCTGCGAGCCCGACGATGCATATCCAGCACAGGGCCAGTCTCCAGAAACGGTCGGCCATGTCCATTCTTCGGGTAATTACGAAACGTAGTCCGCGGGTCGTGTACTCGCGATCTGCGTCAGGGGAAGCAGGTAAAAACAAAGGGGTGAAGAGAGGAGGGACGGACGCGGAAGAGGAAAAGGAATGGGAGAGAAGAGGACCGAATATTTTCGTACTATCCGCGAGGGTCTCTCATTTAGCCGGACGACGCGGCTCGGCCCGGGCTTAAGGAGAACCGATTCCCCTCTTCACCGCGAATGCGGAATTTCACACCGCGATTATCCTCGACGCGATAATGGAAAGCCCGAGGACTCGCCAGAATGGGCCTTGGCGAAGACGCGCGAGCGATGTTCCCCGTGCGAACACGCGAGAGACACTGACGGAACAAGAGAGTGGCGGGAGAGTTTGAACCGCCAGCAAACCCAGACTGCAGCATCGACCAGTGGCGTAGAAGTGGATCATACATCGCAATGAGAGACGATTTTACGCAGTTTTCATCCAATGACAAAAATGATGGATGCAAATTGCGATTCTTTCACTCGACTCCAGGCTGGTGAACCAGCCGGACGTGAGCGAGGTCAAGACCTTGAATAAACACCAATGAATATCATTGTAATGCGTGAAGATTATGGTGCTGATAATGATGATTCTCTTGCATTAAAATTTTTCTCATTTCATAGTTGTTTTTATTTAATTCTATTACATGGAGAAAAATGGAAAATGGAAGCTACTACATCTCTCGGCTTCTTCGCAAGTCGGAGCGTCATTTATCCGGAGCTAAATCGATCGTTTTTATGGTAATTGCGTTAACCAGGATCTGCGGGCCAGCATCGGTGCCGTAACGGGCATGAACCCGTACGCCACTGTCATCGAGAAACAAAAGACACACACGGATGAGAAAGTGGCAGCCGCCGCGAACCGATCGCAATGGTACGATCGCACGTATGCGTCCGCGCTCGCGTATGTGTGTGTGACGCGCTTATCTGGTAACCGGAATGAGCTTGCGGGCCAACCGGAATAACTGCGGGAACGTTGTACAAGTCCCTCGCGCTAATTGATTTATAGGCTGAAGAAGATTCATCGAGGTATTCCAGATAGAGGCGTGTCCCGCCATCCTGTAATCGATCGCGGGATCCCCGCGCCAGGATTTGGGCCTCACAGACGCGGGGTCTCGATATCTCGACGAATCGTGACTCGATATCGCGCAGAGGAGCCTTTTACAGAACGGGTTACCTTTTATTTCTTTCTTTTTTTTTTCCTCCCTTTGTCTTCGAAGCAACGGGCGGGCAACGTTTTAAACGTAGGCGTGTGGGGCCAACGGCACCTCTCTCGCTCTGGGCCTTACATGGATGCATCGTGAGTCACTGCCCAAAGCGGCGTATGTAAATGTGTTCTGCCTACTTTATTCATACGCTCAGGCGCTGGTGGCGACCAGCGCCGCAGGTAGAAAAAAACGGCATTAAAAGCCTAACGACGACATTTATCGAGAATACGATGAATTAATACTACTTTGACAAGTTAGGAAATAAATGATAGCAAGCTGACACGAGGTCAGCGAGGAGGAGGCGTACGAATTTTTTTCTATCGATAGTAATTGATGTAAAATTTAAATGTGTTTGTCTTCTCTGACTCAGCAATTTTTATGATGGCAGCCAATAATGTCGACGATGGAAGAGACAAATGTAAATTTACTCATGTCTAAGTGCCTCGAGGTCTCCCGGGCCCCGACAAGGCCCAGACGAGCGGATGTCTGTCCCGCAGAGCTCACGGGGGTATCATCTTCGTGATTCTTCGTGAGTACTCGTATCCACTCGTGTACGATACTTCTTAGCCATTATTGGGCCTCTGGTGAAAGTGTCTGACTAGTTATTTCGTAACCAGATATCAATATCGAAACGAAATCTCGTATCTCGCAGGTATCGCAGATCCGAGGATTGCAAGGCACAGAAAATTTCTGAAACAGCGTTATTTTAACGTTTCACATTTTCTACTTTTTTTTTTATCCCTTCTGCTTCTACTTCCACTAATTCTAATAACTTTGCGATAATTTATCGTAAATAGGAATAATACACTGAGAGAAATCGTTTGGTAGTATAGTGATCAAATGAATTTTATAGTTACTGGTACCGAAAACTTAGTTACATTTAACAAAAAAACCAAAAACTTTTTGTAATTTGTTGTACGAAAATAATTATTTGGTTAAGACTACAAATTGTTTGGTCAAAACAACTGTATACTTAGTAACTATCACTGTAAAATTCATTTGATCACTAATCAACCAAACTTTGGTTGATTTTACAAAACATTTCTCTCAGTGTATAAAAAGAGAGTTTGTAATAAAATTAATAAAATAAGATATTCAGAAATATATTCGTAGCTGTCATAAGATCACGCCTTTGATGAAGCGACTAAGATCGACGCTTTTTGCTGAAGAATACTCCGTTAATTAAGCGTTAAACCGACGTTAATCCCAATCGAGGGGGCAGGCAGCCGAGCAGGCCGCCAAGCAGAACGGCGAGAGAGGCGTGTGTGCATTGTTTTTTCCGGTATGCCAACCGAAGCTATATTAATCAAATACGCCGTGCGTCGTGTAATTTAAATTCCCGTTAATCCACCGAACTCGCGTGCGCGCAGAGGCATTGTCTCTTTCAAGATACCGTGATCACGCGGGGTTACCGATAATTGCCAATCGAACGGCTGCGTTAACAGAGTGCGAATAGTAATGGAAAAGTCCGACGTCGTCGTCGTCGCGAGCTAGCGAGCGAGCGAGCATGATCGGCACGTCTCCAATAACGACGCTAATAAATACGCGAGTGGTACGCTCTTTCGCGGAAACAACGACTTCCACTATTTCTCGCCCTCATTAGAGATCCCCTTCTTCCTTTTCCTCTTTTTTTTTTTTTTAGTGCAACGAGACGCGCTACGCGCTTTATCGTGGATACTAATTACGGTCTCCTCACGAGATAATGAAATAATCTTACTAGGCAAAGCTCGAGAGACCGCTGAGACTTCCTTGAGAATTTTTTCAGCGGGTCGCGAACGCTTTATTAGTCGCGGAACAGGCTGCACAACGCGATGGCAATTTAATATCGTGGGATTAACCGGTCCTTATTAAGAAGATTCGTCCTGTGACTGATCGTCGACTAATCGTCCCTCTCGTTCGCTTAACAATCGCAAATTATCTCACAGATCTCGCCGCCGTTAGGCACATCTTCTTTTCGCGCCGAATCTTGATTAATCCATACAAGTGGCAAATGACAGCAACACATGTGACTTGTACAAGGTATATATATTTTACAATTTACAAAAATAAATACACGACGCTCAACGTCCTTACTTCCGAGCAAAATACAATACGATCTATGTACAGCGCACACAGTGTATCACGTTTTTTCAAGGAATATATTAATTTATTGTACAATCACATCGCTTCGCGCTTCAACGCGACATAGATAAAAGTCTAAAAAGGAAATATTTCATGAGTTATCGATACTTGAAGACACTTCCTCGTGTGTTCATTTTACTATCTCCACGGAACGCAAGATATCTTCCTAAGTACTGTGAATACTAGTTTCGGCAGGTTAACGAAATCTCATAAGGATGCAGAAGGAAGCGGCGACTATCACGAAGTACAGGTTCGCCCTGAGGCTAACGCACGAGCTGGGGTCATGCGGATTTAAAATCTGACACTGCGAATTTCTATAGTGCTTGACGTTCCCCTCGGAGTCGCGCGCTAGCACGCAGAGCTCGTATTTCGTGCTCGACTCCTTCAAATCGTGGATCCTGAAGGATCGCTCGCTGTAAACGATGTCCTTCTCGATCATGGATTTGCTGCTGCCGGATTCTCGAACCACCACGTAGAAGTCGCCGATGTCTTCGCGCGACGTCACGTACCACGTCGCTTTCCAACTCTTATCCTCGGTATCGCTAAGGAAAATCGTGATTTATAGTCCTCGAAATTTTTGTGAGAAAATTTTAGACGGAATATTTACAATAAAAATCTAATAATGTAATATATCTATACTTAAAATGTCACGTACTAGTCAATGCTTCGATATTTCACGTCAGGTGTGATATCGAATTCGGGCTCCTCTTGAATGTCTCTCTCGCCGCAGTTCATAAGATCCTCGGTTACCTCCGAGATAAATTTATTTGTGAGATAATTCGGACTCTTACACATCACGTTTGACCATTCCGACGGAAGTTGCGTTTGAGCCTTTAACCACCTTTTCAATGGCCGCGCATGACAATCACAGTGCATGGGATTCCCTAAGATATAAATACACAGTAAAAAATTGTGCGTACATATGGGTCCATATGTTAAAATTTTCTTGTGTTA
>QKQZ01032322.1:0-40406 GCA_003595255.1 Solenopsis fugax | reverse complement strand
CTCTCTCTCTCTCTCTCTCTCTCTCTCTCTCTCTTGACGCTCCGTTTCGACTTTTTTCTCCTCTCGTTTCAGCCAGATTATATTAATATTTGTTAAACAAATATGTATGTATGGAAAACGATTCTAACAATACGAACGGACGTATCTTTAATTTTAACGTACGTGCACCGCTCGTTAAGCTTTTTCGCCGAACAATGAAACGCTTCGTGGCAGTAAGACGCTGGCACAATCTCCGGTATTTGTCCTCCGACTCTTCTTGCGCCTCGCGCGGGAAACAGCACGCGGGAAATTCCGCGTCTGGAAAATTACACTCTTGCTTGAAGAACGTCGGATTATCCCTGACCCGTAGTGGAGGACTGAAATTAAACGACGAAGTTAACGTCCGTTTCCTGTGGGATTTCGAGATGCAGCGCGCCCGGAGCTCCTTGTAGTTTCCTCTCGATCTCGTTATTCTTCCTTCCCCCCTTTCTTCTTACCTTATCTCGCGACTCACCTTTCTCTCGCTCTTTTCGATCTCCTCGAGAGTATTTTCGCGCAACAAACGCGTCGGTAATAAGACTTGTTTGCTCTTTATTTTGGATCTCCAATCTCTTGCGGAGCGGCAAAGTAAGTTCTATCAAAATCTTGTGAATGATTAATTTGTTTCGAAAGGTTTCAAAATGTATATCAATTCTAATAAATAATATAACAGACGCATTGTATATATCGCGTAATAAATTTATATTAAGATTATATTACAGATATTATTTCGCTCGAAAATATTATGATGTATTTATAACATTATACAAGTTTACACATTTATTATATTGCATACGCAATGTAAATTACCTTCTTTAATTAAGAATAAAATATTCTTGCCAATACTATACAGCAATCGTTGGAGGAAGTGAAAAAACTGTTATGTGTAATCAGCGAGAAATACGAACGAGGGAACGCGATATAAAGAAAATCCAGAAAATGAAGTAAGAGAGAGTGCACAAAATATACGAAAGATAAAATTTAATTTTGAAAATGGATCTGCATCATGTTATTGAAAGCTTGCCGCAGCTTTCCATCTCCCCCGCCTCCCCCCTCTCTCTCTTTTTCTTCTCTCTTTATTTATCTCTCTTTGTCCTGGTTTTGCTAGCATATATGCAAAATTTATAAAGCCACTATCTCTGTCCAGTAGTAACCGCCGCAGTCCTGTCGTGTACCGATAACGGTAAACAATTTTAATCACCGGTCTTATAGCATGGGATTAGTCTTTAATCGCTGTCTGAGTCGAATCGAACTGGCCGTCGCTTATGCTTGTAATCGGCGATTAGTGACCACCACAATAGATTTTGGCAGATGCTCGTTCCGACGTGAACGTAAAATACGTCAAACCCAGGGAAAAAAAAAGAGTACAGCGAACACAGCAGAAAATTAAACGGGGCCAATTCGACAAGCTGAAATAAATTCAGTGAATTCGTCCAAAACCGTCCGGTTTTTGGATGAATAAAAAAAAATTGATATCCATTTTTCCTTATACAAACAGGAACAGCAATGAAAAATAAGCATGAAACGATATTGTATCAAAATAGTAATATACAAGGTAATGTATATAGCGACAAGGAATATTGCGAAGCATATAGCGTACGATGCACTTGAAAACGAACGTTCCACATGATGTTGACGGTTAATATGATGCGACAGCCTGTCGCTCGTGTAACGGAAGAGAGTTAAATCTCTTCAGTGATTAACCCTAAATGAAACTCGCGATGTCGGAGCGTGTAAAGTTACAGCGTGAATTTCTGATGAAGTCTCCGGAGTGCTTGCTAACCAGCTAGAACACGATCCAATAGGAGTTAATTCCGGAATTCGACGTGCTGTTTAGAGCTGACGATCGAATCAGATAGCGATGGAGGATCGCCAGTGATACATCGTATGTACAGGCAAGCAAATTGCACGCCCGACGTCACGTCTGTTACCAGCATGAGCAATTGTTGTCGCCTTTCTGTGAAAAATATCACAAGCCGCGGTGTAACGGGCGTTGTACTTTATGCAGTGTCGTTTTTTTTTATTTTTTTTTTTATATTAATGTTAAAAGCACAGAAAAGCGCGTAAAAAATATGTAACAATTTACGAAGATAACACGAGGATATATATGTATATATGAATATATATAAAGGATGATTAATTGTAAATATTTTTTAATGTTTGAGGTGATATTCTCGCTTCCGATACTTTTATATCCTTTTTTAGGATTTTTTTTCCAAAAAATAAACTTGAAATTTGGTACGTTTATTTTTTGATAAATATTTTTCACAAATTTTTTAAAATATTAGAAAGGATATTTTTGGCAATTATTTGCAAATCTATAGAGGCGTTTCAAAAAAATATAAATTAATGTCACAATAAATCATCAAACAAATATTACATCTTAAGTACTATGTTTAAAATTTTTTATATTCATTCTCAAAATTAACTATTATCTCATTATTCGTTTACATTTCCTATCCATTACTCTTGATGGATGCTAAATAAATAAAAAGAAGATCCGGAGTGTTCATTAGTTGAAGATAATTTTAATTCCATGGCGCAGTTCTCGGTCGGACTCGCGAGATTTGCAATTCACTCTCACTGTTCCGATTCACCGTTGGTGCGGATCGCTTTAATCTACGCGCGGATCTTGGTCAATTAATGAAACCTTCGAATATCTACCCTTTCGTCCCCATGAGGATCGTTAAGAACCCTTCCACGGAATTCCCGGCGTTATTTTCCAGATTCAATTAATTGGAGGATCGGGCGAATTTATCGTTCCGATTGGATAATTCGCGAGAAAGATATGAATGATGCTGATAAAAATATGTCGAATGTCCTTAGAAAAAAAATACAGCAAAATCTTTTTAAAAGAGCACTTGCGCTATAAACAAATTATATTAAAGTTCTCTCAACTTTCTCTATCGACATTCGTTTTCCGCATAATTCGATGTCTTTTCTTAACAAAAATATACGAGTCTTACTTCTCGATCCCTTAGGTTCACAAAATAGAGGCGTGTGAAGGATTAACATTATGAGCTCGCCATGTTTTCGTAGAAATTAGCTCGTACCGCTATCTTTAATTGAGGAATAAATCCTTCTTGCGGAGGAGGGCCCTTCGGATTCTGTGTAATCGAAGACGGTGCAATACGTTTTTCTCGGCCGTAGGATCGTAGGATGTCTTTTTTTTCGAAGAACTCCATCACGAAGGAACCGACAAGATAAACAACAAAGGGATTAATTCAATTGCAGACGATTCGGCGCACCGCGATGTATCCTCGACTGGCTAATATATCTGATGCGGGAGTTTGCCTGCGTCTTGTAAGACGAAATTTAATTATGCATTCCGACGAAGCGCTTTTTATAATGCTCTGAAGTGAGAGTATATCCGAGAAGAGATCCAATTTTTTTCCCCTCCTTTTCGTTATATTTCCATTCAACGCGTCGCACAAGGCGGTTCGCTCCCTTGTTTCGCGCTCCCTTACGCTCCCTTATGTCATCGGCGAAAGAAGGCCCTATCCCGAAGGATTCTCATCGCAAAAAAGCGTTTTCCATGTTCCACTTTCACCTATAAAGGCCAAAGTTTCTATCGGCGGCGGCCTTCAGGAATCATGCCCTGAATTCGAAATACCTTCGGAGAATGGGCTAATCGATGCGAGCACCGGACAAATTTCAGAGTTCACAAGAGACTAATAATTCCTTCGACTACTAATAATCCGAGCGGCTCGTCGCAGATGCTGCAGCTATTTTCTCGTTTGAAGATTTTATCGACAATTTGACGGAAGGCTCGGCGAATACGTCGAGCTTCCTGCAACGGTGAAATTATCGAATTTCGCTGCATCTCGCTCTCCTCATTTTTCAATATTGAATCCGAATCGTATTGTTAATCGGCGCGATTTTGTCCGCATAACGGAAGAATGAACCGAATTAACACTGGAGAAAAATATTCTGCAGATAGCATTGAAGCATTATTTTGTGAGAGGGTCATTGTTGTTACGCACTATGTCATTGGTCTTTTGATCCTTTAGTACGAATGCAACTGGCATTTCTGTCTGGGCATAATGGAAGGGTTATAACTCAAAAGGGCAGTATTTCCAGGCACAGATTTATATAAACATTTTTCATCCTACTGATGAATGAAGCATTCCGAAATTTTTGTCAGAGCTTTTAGACTCGTCCTATATTTCTATTTATATTCATCCGTTCTAATAATTGCTGAATTTGCATATATGCAGCATATATTTTCCGCTTTGTTGTAAATCATACTTAACCCACGCGTTTTGTCATTTTTGATATCTTGATCAAATGTCCACGATATTTTTTATGCTCTACATAGGGTTCTTTCCTCTCCAACAAGTTCTGTAGCTGTGATAATGGAGACAATTCTTTCTTAAAGAAAAAGTTTCGAAAGAATTTATCTGAAAGCAAATTTATATTCTTTTTCATTCGTTTCGACTACGTGACATAAAATTATCATTTCGATTAGGCAAAATGACGTAAGATATTGCGCAAAAGAGGCAGATACGAGCAGAATGGCATTTGCGCGTAACAAGCATCATCTTTTATAATAATTGTCAGGCAACACGTAGAGCCGCGCGTCTCACGTTACAACGGCGATCGTTGTCGGCTGTTCTCAACGCGTCGCATCGGCCGGAGATTAATAGACATCCAAAATGTGTCACCAGCAACCCGCTAGCCGAGGGAAAAATTATTCCCCTCGTGGGATTATGCCGGCGGAGAATATCTGGACGGGAGGGTGGACCACCACGAATGAAAGACGACAAAAAGCATCGAGGGGCGTTCGATGCCTCTGAGGTTCCTGGCGATTTCTCAGAAATAGTCGCGCGAGTCGATCAAATCAATATCCTACTCGTCATATTTCGTGATTGATATGTTTCACCATCGAACATTTTCGTGATCATGGAACCTTAGGACCGCGTGAGGGTCCTCGAATCGAGAGGTATTTATTCAAGTCATATCTTCATCTGTCTCAGATAATACGGTCGATTAATATATTTATAAAAATATATTTTCACGCAAAAAATAATTTACTTTTGATGTTTTTAAATTAATATTCCTTTCTTCTATAGTAAGTTTATATAGTAAATTGTTAAAAAAAATGTTTCTATCTTTCGTCACAAAGAAAAAAAATTAATATCAAATCAACAATTCGTTGTTTCATATATAAGCAAGAATATAAAATCTTCTTGGAAGAATTTATAATCTTAAACACACATAATTTGCTTACATGGAGAAAATTTTTTTCTTCGCATAAACAAATTATGTCTGATTAAGATTATCAAATTCTTCCAAGAAGATTTTATATTCTTACTTACATATGAAACAATGAATTGTTGATTTGATACTCATTTTTTTTCTGTGAATATATGGAATTTTTAAATTAATTAATTGAGTTATTTGTTGTGTTTAGAAAAGATTTATTTTTGAATAATTAATATATGTATATCCGTGTCGCATACATCCACCGGGTTATTGTGATAAACTCAGAATTGGAACGACGCAATTCGGATGCAATTAAAGTTTAATTCATTTAGTAGCTGTAACTCTCTATAGTACCTTCACATTCAACAAATTAACCCCGATAGACGTCCACTTGTAGCGCGCGAAGTAAGAGTTTTACAGCGGAGCGGATGAAACACGGGATAAATGAAATCCCGGGTTGCATACGGATGCAATAATTTCGCGCGATGCGCACGGTCCTGCAGATATCCTTTCTGCTGCAATATTTAGCGGCGTGAAAACAGAGACGCAACACTCATTAATATCATATATTAAATACGGGCCAACCACAGAAGACTAGTAATTTAAATTCTTATCTTTCTTTATATGTACATGTATATATGTGTGTGTGTGTGTGTGTGTGTGTGTGTGTGTGTGTGTGTGTGTGAGATGCATTAAAACGCAGCAGTCCGAATATATTCTCTCGCGTTTACTACGTATGCGAAATTGCCGCAGCACAATTCGCACAACTCGCAATTAGCTACCATTTCCAAGAACAAAATTCCAAGTCAGAATAGTAAGCGATATCGTAGAATGAAAAAATAACCAAACTCAAAAAAAGTAATAAACAGTATCGAAATTGAATCGTAAATATGCATATCTGTAATTCTGCACGAAATAGGCAATTAAATTCTTGGGTAATTATTGATCAACCATCACGATCAATTTTTTTTTTAAAGCATTTCATTAACGTAAAAAATTGCTATTTATATGATAAAAGAACTGATAAAACCCCTTTCGAAAAAAATCCTGGATACACGCATGTCAGTAATAATTTAGCAATCGATTTTATACATTGAGAGAAAAAGTTGTAGTGGTGACAACTATAAGGGGACAACCATACAAATTTTGTTAATATAATTATAATATATAGTTAAGTGAACTATATTATTGCAACTAAGTTTATGGTTAAGGAAACTAATAAAAAATTGTTGTAATCACTTTGTTGTATAGTATACTACAACTATTTTTTATTAGTTCTCTTAACCATTAATTTAGTTGCAATAACTATAATATAGTTCACTTAACTATATATTATATTAACAAAATTTGTATGATTGTCCCCTTATAGTTGCCACCACTACAATTTTTTCTCTCTGTGTATACATCACAAAAAAGCTGCGCCAGAAACCATTTAAAATGTGACGTATGTATCTACGCTAATTTCATATTTTCCAATTTTGCCCGTACTCTCCGTGTATCCCATATATCGCGTTAACGTCATCGTCGAAAATGTAACACTACCTATGCACGATAACAGATTACGACGGATACCAACCGTGTGCGACTAACCACTAAGTTCATTGTCGGGTAATCTTTTAATAACAAATATTTGCGCGCGACGAGCTATATCGGGGGCGCATCACATCCGCGCGCAATCCTAGGAGAATGAAATGAATAATTCATCGTTTCGAGGCGTGTTAAACTGGCAAAAAGCGATATATATGCACCGCCGTGGCCGCCGTCGCCGCCGCACGCGCCGCACGAAGAAAAAGGCGAAGATTAGAAAGCGCAGCGCGAGGCCATTTGTTTCGCGGAACGCTCGAAATTGGAGCCTCCGCCTTCAACTTCCGACGGCATCTCCGTCACCTCTGTTCTCCGTTCCTTTCACCTCGGTGTATCCGACTGCAGCAGCAGCAGTAGCAGCACCGGGCATATAACCTGCCCGGGCCATCCATCAAATATAATTGTCTCGCGAATTCCTTGCCGGAGCCGGCGCTGCTCTCTGATGACTCTTGAGCTCCTTCGAGGCGTTGTCTCTTAAGTAACTGTCGTCAGATTGAACAAGTGGCCGGGATACTCGAAAAGAGCAAAGCTAAAGGAACATTGGACCGCGTGACGTAAGGTGCTTGCAATGCAAATACTTTGAGAAACGAAGGGAATGCTTTGTTGCGCAGAAAATAGAGATTATTCATAGAAAACGTGGTATGTTTTTTCGCTTCCGCTTCAGAGTGTTTGCTTCTTCGTGTTGAAAATTGATAAGACGAAGCTCTAAGTAACAACGTGATAATAATTATACTGAAAGAATACTAAAGTATCTAAAAATTTAGCTAAATACAGAATTGAAAATAATTCTGTTGGACCATCAAAATAATTAGGCAGGATGCTCTCAAGCATGGTATGCAAAGTTGCAAAAAGTACACAGAAAAAATATTAATATCAAATCAACAGTTCATTGTTTCATATATAAGCAAGAATATAAAATCTTCTTGGAAGAATTTTTAATCTTAAATAGACATAATTTGCTTATATGGAGAAAATTTTTCTCTTCATGTAAGCAAATTATGTCTGATTAAGATTATCAAATTCTCCCAAGAAGTTTTCTTGCTTATATATGAAACAATGAATTGTTGATTTAATACTCATTTTTTTCTGTGTAACATTCCAGCAACCAACTTGTGCGTGCTAATTATTTTGATAGTATAACAAAATTATTTTGAAATCTGTATCTAGCTAAATTTGTAAACAATTCAGCAAATCTGTTCTCTTCGTAATGCTAAATGAAATATAATATTGATCGAAGAATCAACGCTACATGGATCTCGAGTCTTTCAGGTATTTCTTAATTACAGATATCGCGAGAGTATAATTATCGAGAAATAACGATTCCTAGGTAGTTGTGTTCATTGTCTAAGAAAAATGATATCAGAAACGAGAAACTTTCTTTCAGACATTTTTCCTCGAATATTATTTTCATACAACCAATGGCGGGAGCAGCTATTGTTCTCGCTATTAATTACTTCCTCGGTTACGTGCCCGCCTTAATTAACGTTCGAAGCACGCAGTGACGAAGCCGGGAAATCGGTAAGCTCGAGCGAACTCGTCAAGGCAACCTGTCGCGCTAGCAACGAATTTCCGGAAAAACGTCTCGTTTGCAATTAAGTTAAAGGTCGCCGTCCTTCGTTCGAGGATGGAGGGTCGTCGTTAGGAGTGTTACGACGTCGGGCACCGAAGTGCTCCTCCGCGAGATCAGGACGCGACGTCGTCGTCCTGGAGGACGGGCAGCTAATTCGTCGAGAGGCAGTCGATCGCCATGCGCCGGACGTACCGATTTTTTTGCTCGCGGGGAAGCCCCGAAGGGACTGCGAGGGAAAATTTTCCGAAATTAGCAATTAGGAGGGGCTCGTTTGCAGTGACGTTCGTCGCGCCAGCAAAAAGCCCCACTTTGCCCACGGGCCTCGGAGCGAGCGAGCGAGGGGTTAACGGACTCGCTGTAAACTTCTCCTCCCAGTACGCTGCCACCCCGCTGCGAGGAGGTGGTAACGCCATATACTCGGGATTATGGTTTCTCGGGTGCTACGCTCTGGTTTTGCGGGGCGCAAACGGAATTTCTCTCGAAGCGAGCGAACGGGCGAGTCATTTGCAGCGGCGCTCGTCAAGAGTTTCGTCATCAAAAAAGAAGCCGCCTCGACGCGTCCTCCCATCGACCGTCGGAGAGTTTCCTCGGCGGTGTTTCTTCTACGACACGGCAAGAACGCTCCACTTGACACTTCGCGATTATATTAATCATTTTCTGAACGATGCGCCCGAACGTACTTAAGGAGCGAGATCGAAACTGTGCGGTGGAAAAAGAGTTTATGGATGGCCATCGGGCGGAGCAGCGGTGTTGTCAGAAGAGAGTCTTAACGATTAATAAATCAACGAGTTGCGCTCGAGACGTTAAATTATGTCCGAGTGCTTGACGCAGGAATTATTTTTTACTCTATTGATAACAAACAAAATTGAAAAAATACGGAAACATTAGACCGATGACGTATAAATATAATTTAACGATAATGCCTTTCTACGGTCGAAGCTAGATCTTGGTGCTTTAGTTTATTTGCGTGATTTTATATACCCATTCAAATTCACGAAACTGCGCGCCGAATTGTTTTTTCAGACATAACACAGATCTAATGAATAAGAATAAGTAATATCACGTTTTATTAAATTGAATTCAATTTAATAATGATTGATGCTAGCATGCATCTAAATATTAACCCTTTTCCGCTCTGAAAAAAACTGTAAAGAATTTATTGCGAAAAATATCACCTCAGCCAGGGTTCGAACCTGGGACCTCCCGAATCTCCGGTACGGATGTCTTAGCCAACTCGACCACTGAGGCTGCGGTGATATTTCTCTCAATAATCAACTATGGCCGCAGTCCGATTCACGTTCAAAGCGCTATTGGCATCATTCTATCTTTATTGTTCATTATGCATAAACAAGAATAGAATGAAGCCAATAGTGGTTTAAGCGCGAATCGGACCACGGCTTATGAGTAAGAACGCTTTCAAAGGCGCGTGATTTAAAACACAGAAATATTAGACCGGTGATGTATTAATATTTAGATGCATGCTAGCATCAATCATTATTAAATTGAATTCAATTTAATAAAACGTGATATTACTTATTCTTATTGTTAGAAATAATTTTGTTCCGCGTGTTATATGCGCCATAGATCATTGTAAGGCAGTGGGAGAATTCCTTTTGTTACAATACTGCGTTCTAGGCTATGTGACCCTTTTTTTTTTTGTGTACCCTTTTCTTATGGTCAAGCGTCGAATATGAGGACTGGCCCGCGTTCTGTTAGTTCTCCATGAGCGCTGTACTAGCTAACACGCACTCTTAGAAATAAATAATTGATACGTAGACTTTGTTCAATTACTGTGCATATCCCAACACTTATTCATTAGATCTGTGTTATGTCTGAAAAAACAATTCGGCGCGCAGTTTCGTGAATTTGAATGGGTATATAAAATCACGAAAATAAACTAAAGCACCAAGATCTAGCTTCGACCGTAGAAAGGCATTATCGTTAAATTGTAAAATAGAAAAAGTTTCTCAAATGAACGCGAAGGATTGTAAAAAAATACGTGCATACTTTCACGTCCCGTCTAAAATGTTTCGCGTTCGATCGAGGTATACGGTAATACCACTTGATGTAATCGACCCTTCACGTTTTCCGAATATCTTCGTGGATGGAAATCACGTTGTAATCCTGGTATCTATCGCATCACCGCTAATTCGGCCATTTGCATATTTGCCGTATCGTACCGCATAGATACCGGTATCGTACTTTTAGATAATGCCCGACGCAAGGTACTCAACACAATTTCTGCTTCCCCGCTTCGCGTTTCGCCGTTCGACGTTGAGCACCGATCGCATGGCTGACAATTCGTTAATACTATGGGGTTCGTGCGCCGTGCATTCCGGGCCATAATTATCGATCAGCGCGCATCTCGATCAGCGTTTATAATCCGAGGGTGCGCGTTTGCGTTCGCGAACGCTGCGTCGGGTTCCAACAATTAAACGGGTTTATGTCGGTGCCGCGAATACGACAACCGTTAAATACGACCGTAATGTCGCGGCCGCGTAATGCTTTAAATAGGCGTGTTAAGCGCGTTATCTACTACAATCGTAGATCCAGTCGATACGTCGGCGAGAGCGCGCTTCCACCTATTACGGGGCACCGAAGAGGACGTCAACGAGGGAACGAGGGAACGGGGAGCAGCAACGATGCAACTAACGCTCGGAGTCTTCCCAACTTAAAGAAAGTTAAAGCGCCGCCCGCCCCCCCATCTTGGACAACGTCGATATCGATTGTTTTGCTCTACTTTACGATGTCGCCGAGAGCCTTCGACGTGACTTTAACGATGATGTGCCGCAATTTGTGCATTTGTGCAACAAACAGAATGTAAGGCGCTCCTTTCCATTCTTTCTATTTTTCTTTCTTCTTCACTTGCTTCTATCATAACTCCTTTTCTCCTCTGTTCGTCTTGCACGTTCCTTGCGTTTCTTTTCGTTTTTCTTTTTCCTTTTTTATTTTACTTGTCCCTATTTCCTTCTTCGATCGATCGATATAGTTTTGCGACGTGAGGTCCGGTAGTTGCCCGTTAGCTGGAATAGGACGGAAATAGCGAATGCGCAAGAGGATGGTTCCCGTTATAAATAAAAAACACAATGCACAATAACGCGGCGAAATGCGGTTGGCGGCAATTTCGCTAATTTTGCGGAATTACATGAAGCGCGGTGCGCCGCTACCACCGTCCGACCGATAATGATATCGATGTCGATGTCGAGGGAACAATGATAACGCTTCGTGTTGCCTCGCGCGAGTCAGTGATCGTTCTGTGTGGTCAAAACCAAAAGAGAATTCAGCAGCAGTGAGAAAAGGCTACGAAGGTCCCTCTTTTTTTAGACATCAAGAAGTGGACGAACGAATATTATCGCGTAAACCAAAGGGCGAGAAGGTTTTCATTGCGACTCGTGTCATCGGGTGAACTCGTCGAGCTTTCACACCTTGTGTTCTATGTTCCGCGCACGTACTACGGAATCTAGCAATGTCTGATTACAACATTGTCCTATATAATAACGAGATATATGTACATAAGCTCCTGTTAATGTAGACTTATCTAGAGGAGAAGTATCATTTCAAGAGGATGTATGTAGGATTGAAGAGCTTATTGTATTGACAATACTATCTTGTTATGTCTTGCATTTTTGTTTTGCTCTTCGCGATAAGTAAAATATTCTTTCTCGACCCTGCGCGACGTGATAGATACCAGAGTGGTCCGCAAACTGTGGAAGCGAGACTCGATAAACCCAATGTGATTTTGATGCGAAAGGTTTCGGTTTATTTCCGATAGAAAAAAAAAATCTTCCTGCTTATCGGTTATTCCGGTTCACGTGCGCCGTCGCCGATAACGAGGAACGGCATCGTTCGCAGTCACGTCAAAGCCTGTGCCGCCGTACAACGCTCGCGCATCGTCTGACACCATCGGTCCGTTACTACTTCCAGATTTTCGCCACGCCACGAGCAACGACTCCGGATGCGCTTTCTTCCTGGCGGCATTTGCGATATGAAAATTCGATCTGCTTATCTATCCGTCGCGTGCTTCAGAACATTTACTAACCATTATCTTGATTACAGATTTTTTTTTTTAATTAAAGAAAAGAAACACCAATTGTGCAAGTATATGTGTACAATACACTAAGAGTACACAAGAGTAGGATAATTGAAACGCTTATTTTTTCCAAGATATCTCGAATTCATTTTTTTAAAGCATGAATTTAAAGATATGTCATCCTCAAAGCATTACCAAAAATATAAAAATTTCGTAGATTGTTCTATTATTACGTTCGAATATCTGTGTAAAATTCAAGCACAATTTTCTTATTGGTTTAAAAATTATTTAATTTTTTGTTTGCTCCTGATTCTTATATAAAATCGCGTTTTGTAGTGAGAAAGCATTACATTAAATAAAATTTTTTTACATATATTTATAAAACTCTAATAAATATTCATGCAAAAATTTACTTGAATTCACTTACTTGTTTAAAAGTTATTTACTTAAAACTGCAACAAAATATAATTATATGTACTGCGTTATAGCGAAACTATTCGTTTTATTCTTAAGGCCAAAATTTAGGTATTCACAATCAAATTTTTTGTCGTTAATTAGGAAAAAGTAATAAACCCAAAAAGCAATTTTTAAATTTTGATAACTTTTACCTGGTTGCCAAAATACCGTTAAAACGGGCTAGGAGAATAAATTTTTTATGTGTCTATGTATCGCGATTTGTATGCATTGTTCATTAATTCTTGAATTTGTAACAGTACCCAGCTGCACCTGCATACGAGAATATATTTCATAATGTATAACAGAGACTCATAATATGAAACTACACAGTTAATGAGAAACTTTCCTGCAGTGTATATTAACACCAAGAATGTAAAATATTAATATAATTTATAGATAAAGCACATTTCTCTAAATATAAATCTCAGTTTACAAACGTGTTCTTTAAAGTTTCTCGTGTTGTGGCACAACAGTTTCTAGTTTTCCAGAAGTGGTGAAAGGCCGAATTTTCAATTTCCAACGTTGCTTCTTCTCAAAAAGTGGGACCGGCTCGCGAGCGAACTTTCGGACTTCGCTTCCGAACTCGTGGCTCGCTCGGCCGCTGAGGTGCCAGGTGAGAGTGATACAGAGAGGAAAACGGGCGATACAGTATTAGTTCGACTAGCTAGTCCGACTTTGGCATCAGCCATATCTCTCTTACACTCGAATGCGAGCGAATCCGTACAAATTTATACGAACAGTTAGTTCCGGGGTAGTTTCAGCGGCGCGACCTGTTCCACCTTTTCCCTTCCCCGGTTTCTCCCTCTCTCCTCTCTAACACTTCTCCTTTGGGTTTTCGTCATTCCCCCCCTCTCTCCCCGTTCGCTTTCTACAGCCAACTTGGCATAACTCGGCGACTCTCTATCTCGTTTCATCTCGCCTCTCGTTCTCTCTTTCATACAAGTCGCTCGATACGCGATCACATCGTGAGCTGGAAGGTTGCGCTAGGTCGGTCGTAGGTTAAGCCCGGATAAATACACAGCCTCATAACTTCCACGAGCTCTGCCACGCCATGCCATGCCACTTGCGGAGCAGCTTGCACTCTCATCCCCGTACCTGCCCGTACCATCTTACGCTTCTGTCTCTATCCGCTGCCGTCTTTTCTCGTCCTTTTGTACACGTCGCTATCCGTCTCTTTCACGCCTACGACAACCTCGCTCCTCTCTTTCTCCTCCCTCCCTCCCTCTCTCTTCCCGACTTTAGCACGTACGATCCTCTCTATCTTCCGGCATCGTTTACTCGAGAAGATCCTCCGGTCCGTCTTTTGCCACTGCTTCCACTATCTCTTGCACCTCTTCCTCCTCATCCTCCTTCTCTTCTTCTTCCTCGATATCCAGCCTTCTTCAAGGCATCGCCCCGGTGACTCTTCTTTGGACCGAGGCGCGTTCTTGGCACAGTCTTGGTGCCGCTCGCTCGAGCGGAAAAGTGGCGCTTGGAGCGTGCAACGTGCGCTGCAAGACAGATTAAGGATGGTTAAAAGGTGAGAAGCTCCCGGGCAACCATCTCCCACAACGCTCCGTGCCGGCGCTCCTCCGTGAATTATGCAAAATTTTCTTAGGATTCTGAGATATTCATGAAATGCCACGTTGAAAATGCCCGCAACGGGTATGAATCAGCAACAGTTTCTTTCGGCAGCTTTTTTGTAATCTGAAAAGTTACATTCTTCTACCACAGTCGATTAATTCATCGACTTTGGATCAATAGCGACAATTCCAACAACAGTTTTGTCATCTTTGTAGTTTTCTTATCTATAAATAATTCACTATTTACGATATTATTCTATACTTTTTATAGCTACGTACATATTTTTCCTCTGGTAAAAAAGCATTACATTTGTTTAAAGAATTGTTTATATTTCTTGTGTTTATATAATTGCCGATATGTTTTAGAGTACGTCGAGTTTAACTTGGTTTCAAACAAGTAACGAGCACACAGAATAAAATTCCGCAACGTCGAACGACTGCACTAGCGCGTGGTGTGCAGAAATGGAAATATTAAATTATTTAAGTTGCAGGAAATTAGATCTTAACTTGCGCTAGTCCGATGCATTCTGAAATAACGCACCAAGACGATCTCTTCCTCTTTCGTGCATGTGCGCGCGCCCTAAATGTACTTTGGGTAATAGTAACGAATGCTCGTGCGGCAGTTATGAAAAATGAAAATCCTCATTGCAGTCTTGCCGAGGTATCTCGATATGCACTTACTCGTGCACCGACCCTCCTCTTGTATGCAAAGCCGAGAGTTCCAAAAATGCAATAAAAATGTCTCTTGTTATTCTCAGTATCATCCCCGTTCTTAATCCCGTTCTTTTTAATAACGGATTCCCTGACAATTGTGAAGTCGATATTTTCTCAGGGAATTTTTCTACCACATCTCGCGAAATTTTATAATACCCGAAATAAAAATTATCATTGGTGATTTATAGCATCGGATCAAAATTTTAAAAGATAATTTTTATTTCAAGTTAATAATAAAGTAAAGTAAATTTTTCGTTATAAATATTTAAAGAGAGAAATATAACGCGATTCATCTCGCACATAAAAAAAGAACATTCTCTTGTTCTAAGAATATCTTTATTGTTAAAATGTTAAATATTGAAATGAGATTATATAGTATAAGTAGACACGCACACACGTCATTTGCTTACATGAAGAAATTTTGCCCGAAGGTGTAGTTTCATAAAAAAATATAGTCTCATTAATTAATAATTTTCATGAGTTGAGAGGAAAAAATATCTGACAGAAAATAACAGAATCTTCGAATCAAGAATTAGAATTTTTTAATACTATTATTATCAAAACGATTATACACTGAAAAAAAGTCTGGTTATAACTACCAAATATAATAAGTATTATCAAATCTGGTATAAGTTACTAAACATTTAGTAAAAAAAAATTTTTTTTGTTATATTGATAAAATATTTCATTGATACTATTTCACTATACATTTGGTAGTTATAACCAGACTTTTTTTCAGTGTATTGTGCTCTTTAGATAACTATTATAATATTGAAATAAAAATATATTTTGTTGAAATTTAAGATTACGAAATTCTTCAAAAAAGATTAAATTATACATAAATAAGATTATCATTGTTTCATATATAAACAAAAATATAACTTCTTGTTTGTACATGAAACAATAATTGTTAAATAGAGTATATTAGTTTTAATTTGATATTAATGTTTGATACTATTTTTTTTTTCTCTATACGTGTATCAAAGTGCCTTCGCCATCGTTCGCACGATCACCGTTATTGAAATTTTCAGATGATATCGCAGTTAACGCGTGGTCAGGCGTCACGTTAAGCACCACTTCACGCGCATACGTAATGCAAGCGACCAGCAGGTTCCCCTATACAACAATTTCCGTATATATGTGAGCATGTGTATGTGTACTGATCCTCACACGGACATGCGCATCCGACGGCGAGGTTCGCCGTCCTTGAGGTGGCACTCCGGTATGCGAGGTACGATCTAATTTAATAGCCGCCAGAAATTCCAGCTAGGTCAGAAATTAGCCCCTTAGCCGGAGGATACAACTCCGAAGGTTCTCGCACGCTTCCCTAGCAGATAGATATCTATCTTCGATGCAATCCCGAACGCTCATGGGTCGCCGGAAGTTTCGGACAAGACTGTGCCGCAGCTGCAACTGCAACCGCGACTCTCGTCTATGTAACGAACCGAAGTTCCTTCTCGTCCTGAACGACTCCTTTCCCTCGTACTTTCCCGGAAACTTGCGGAGAACCTTACATGCCTAGCCGACTGGCAGAGGAGACGGGGGTACAGGAGGAGGGGAAAGCTGAAGTTAGACCTAGGGTTACGATCGCGCCAACTTTCTAAAATTCCTACTACCGTGGATCTTCTTCCGTGCCACAGGTTCTTTCGCGATTATTACCGTACGTCGTCTAGAAGGACAGGGAGAGAAACTCGTGCTCGGGGATCTTAAAAGAGCTCGGTCACGTTGCTATATTAACCTTTGAAGAGAATCCAGTAGCGCGTGGTGCTACTTTACGTAGGGTCCACTCCAGCTTCCTGTTGTGTTTCCAGTGTTTCCACGAGAATAGACACTCGATCTCAGGCACATCGCTTGTTATGGCCTCATTTCATTTTTCGTTTTCCGTCCGCCGCTCCCCGTTTTCCGCTGCTTTTTCGTCCGCATATTCAATTTGCAAAGCTTCTTCTCGGACAGCAATAGCGCCTTCGGGCGAACTGCTCGCCGACAAACGGCAGTGAATATGAAATTCTTTCGTGGGCTGAAACCCCTTTTTGGGGAATTCACGTGACTGATGTACGAACGAACATATTCGCTTTCTTGCATACAGTTTGTTTAAGACTTATCCCCCAAGCATAAATCTTTTTGTAATAAATATTGTTATACTCGTGTAATTTTTTCTCATTGCAATTTTTACCTTAATTTCAGTTTGAAGATTAATCGATCGTACAATCTTATTTTCGTTTAGCAAAAATTAATATTAAATAGACGAAATAATATACGGCAGAAAAATTTTCAGTTTTAATGCACCTGCCCTCTTTATACCCGAGACTGTTCGTCGCAAAGTCAGACTCATAAAATGTTGGGAAAATAGCCTACATCAGATGTAGTATTGAATACGAGCATTGATATTGTCAGCTCTCGGTTAAATGCACTTACAGTCGCGATTCAAATGCAAAGAGCCTCCTGGATCATGGAAGGAACGCAACGAACGGGTGTAACGGTCCAACCTTTATGCGAGCAAAACCGAGAGCTCATGCGAGATGCATTAATGCAGCCGTCCACGCTTTTGTGCCTGGTGTTTGCATCGTTATAAATTGTTTGTAATGCGAGGATTTAGTTATATTCAGAGACAAACAGTTAAAACGCGAGCGTACACCGCTCTTATCGTCTAGGAGTAAAAATGTACAAAATGAAGAAACGAATTAGAGACTTGAAAATGTATTCTATTCTGCCCGTAAAAAATATCTTAATCAAAATGTTTTTCTCATATAGATGTTTGTGACTTTCCTGAATCTTGGTGACACAGAGCACAGTAATATTTGGATTTCATCTCTACGATATCGCGAATCGTATACTTCGTTTTCTTCATTTCACCTGCTTCTATTTCCTTCGTCATTTATTTTTTATCCAGTATCCATGCTTTCGACTCCTGAACGCGGAGAGCGTCCCTATCTCGGAAAAACGTACATGTGTATCTAGCAGTGATGATAGTAGTCTCAACCTGTTCCCGTAATAGGAAAAGGAAAAGATCTGGAAAATCGGAAAAAGAGAAACGGAAAGGTATAGAATATGCTCGCTATAGCTTTTTCTAAAATAAAAGAGAATCAAGTAATAATATGATCAATACACAGTTCTGAATATTAATTTCGTTGAAGTGTATATACTGTATTGAGATGTGTATCGAGATGTGTCTATATTTTAAAAAATATATCGTATTGTTATACAAAATCAACAATTCAATTCATTTTATATTTAAAATCATACTATATGTAATAATAAATAAAATAACATTGTGATACATAGAAATATGTAGTAGATTCCATTTGGTTCGATAAAAAAATCTTGATTACCTCATCTCTAGCAAATTATTTACATTTAGAGTAGTTATTAATATCAAGCAAGAGAAGAGAAGGAGAGAGACAGAGAGAGAGAGAGAGGAGGGGAGAGAATGTATGTGTACGTTACGACTTCGCATCATCATAATGTACACGGAATATTCATAACCAAGTTAGTCGAAATTTACTTCGGAGCACCTAACGTAGTATCACTTGCATTTGCAAGACACATTTCAGTTTCTCAGCTGTGCAGTTTGCGTACTTCATTAATTCTCACGAAGACTTGTCTGTTTTAATTTTCACGCGTGTGAAAATACGATCGTAAAAATTTATCGTCAAAAATTTATCGTAAAGACCAATGGGCTCAAGTTTATATTCTATAATGAGGCATTTACACTGTCCGAGCTGTTACCCGCAGTTTTCCTTCGACCCTTTGCAATTCCGCTATTTTATCACCGACGCAGAACGTCCGCAGTAACTATGTATGGGATCGCTGCACGAGGTCGTCTGGGACCCGAAAGGATCGAAGAGTGTGGAAGAACAATAAGAGTCCTACATTTTTTACGTCGCACGGTGTAACTAATACCGCAGGTTTTACAACCAGCCCGCCAACAGAAACGTGCGGATATTGCCGTACGCGTACGTAAACATCACGTACGCACACCGGGGCGACGCCGTAAAAAGCCCGCCAATGTTTGTCGAGAAATATTTCACGACGTGCTGCACCACACATTCGATTCCTCTGAATCAGACGGTCAATGTCATCCTCGCGAAAAAGTCGACGGAAAGTCGGACGTCGAAAAAAAAAATATAACGTTGCTAAAAATCTAGTAAATTATAAGAACTGAAGGAAATCAGATGAAGAAAATTATTAAAGAAACTGGAAAATATGTAAAAACATCTTTTTATACAAAAGAAAACAAAAAGGATTATATTTTCAATGTTTCAGGAACGTGAAGGAAATCACAATAAACAATAAAATAAATAATTATCTTAAACATTGTAAATAAAAAATAAGCTTACAGCAAATATAATTAAATGAGAAGTTAAATAATTAAGTAATGAGATAATCAAAACAATAAGATATATAGGCTCGTATATGCTAATCGCTATTTATAATTACAAGGTCATTAAAACCGAGCATGAAGGGTGCAATAAATATGTTAAAATAAGTTTTACATAGAACAAAGTCTTGTAATATTACGATTGTCGTAATATTACAAGACTTTGTGCTATGTAAAACTTATTTTAATATATTTATTCCACCCTTTATGCTCGGTTTTAATGACCTTCTTGTAATTATAAGCAATGAGAATTTTGTAAACATTGCTTTCAATTATGACATTTACTGACTCCGCTCTTCTTAATCTTTTTAATCCATAATAATTAAAACTCGAAGTTCATAAAAGAAACTTTGAAAGAAAGATTATTTATTGGACGGCAGAGTTGGAAAAGGTCAAGAGATTTACAAAATTGTGTCTACGTAGCAATTCTAAATGGCGATGAGAGATCTTATCCGAGAATGGTTTCTCGTGGATGAACGGCGTCGATGCGCACACTTGTGTAAAGAACGGTTACAGCTGTCGGAGGGAAATCTTTTGCAGCTCTGTAGACTTTCCCGAAGAAAAAACAGCTCACCGGAGAATTTACCTGACTTGCATTTCATTAATATCAATCGTCCACCTTCGTTAGGGAACCTTCGTTCCGCTTTCTCGTTGCACTCGCGAGAATATGTTATCCATGACGATGGGACTCGGATGATTACGTTCGCGAGACTGCGATTTGTCGTCCGTCAGATTTGCGATGGATTCGTGCCAAACGTTCGGTCCAATCTATTATCGAGAGAAATTCGACTCTCGCCTCGAATTCTCTCTGCATCTTTCTCTCCATCTCTCTTTCTCACTCAAGCAGGAGTTTTTAAAAATGAGTGGCCCGCCCGTTCGTCTGCTTTACTCGTTTCCCTAGCTACTAGAAGCACTCTTCATCGCGAAAGCCAATATTTCACTCGAGAGTTTCCAAAATCAACTTGATCTATTAACTCGACCGGCACTCTGA
This sequence comes from Solenopsis fugax, assembly GCA_003595255.1. Taxonomy (NCBI): domain Eukaryota; kingdom Metazoa; phylum Arthropoda; class Insecta; order Hymenoptera; family Formicidae; genus Solenopsis; species Solenopsis fugax. The sequence continues at coordinate 19,898 of QKQZ01032322.1, read as the reverse complement.
TGAAGTATTCGCACATTTTATCAAATATACCATAAAGATATGAAAACCGCACGGATGAAAACTTTGCATTAGCAATTGCGCGTTTTTCCAAATAATTCAATATAATTGGTCTTTTCTTAAAATATATATTATATAAAAATATGTTTGAATGAAATATGAATAGATTATGATAACGTACAACTTAAACTTGTTCCACGTTATAATTAATTTGTTCTTGGAATAATATTTTATCATAATCACATTTTAAATAATTCTATTTTGTAATTAATTATGCACAATTTATTTCTGAACAAACGTTTTACTAAAAGGATTGACGGTGTAGGAAGTCAAATATAGACTCTGAATGAGAGACAGATAATAGAATTATCAATGAATACAGTTGTGAAGTCGCGATTGTACATCCGAAAATTTAACGCGAAACGACAGGAATTTCCCATTAGCCGTTCCCGGTCGTAGAGTAGAGAATTGCAAACTGTCGGATGTCAGAAATGATTTTCGTCCGGAATCGGTCGCAATTTCACGAAACACGACACAAAGTTTACCGTCGTCGGCTCGACTGACGCTCCCAGCTCAATATTAGTGCACGTTTCCCCTCGCTCTATTAATTCCACGGAAGCCGCTTGACAAAGAAGCGCGACGTGTCTGCTAGAAATTTATTGCTGCGAAACGCACAAGTTCGCCACATTTCGTATCTCCCAGTTACACGTGTCTTAGATTATTATCTCGTTCGAAATGATTAATTGAGATTATCAGATTGTTCTTGCTCGCACGCGGCTTATCGCGTTACCGAGTATACAAAGGGTTACCTCGCGAGGCCGATTGTTTACGCGCTCCAATACGTGCATCCGTAGCCCGAGCCATTATCCCGACAATTTTCTTTACGATCTCTCTCTATCTCTCTCTCTCTCTCTATCTCTCTCTCTCTCTCTCTCTCTCTTTCTCCTTCTCTACCTGCTCTCCTCCACTCCTTTGTCCTATTAAACGAGATACCAAACTCTAAATCATTAATCAGTATCGAGACTTGTCCGCTCTCCTGCCTCTGAGGATTTCGAGATAATAACCGGCAGTTCGTCCCATACATAAAAGAAATCCGCTTAATTTGTGCTGACGCAAGGTACCGTATCATTAAATTTAAAATACATTTTTATCGGCATTTCCGGGCCTCCCCCTGCTGAACTGTGCCGCTATAAAACCTATGAATTTATTCAAACGACGCATTTACATGTTACATCTAGCAAAAATCGATTTCCTGGTCGCAAATTTCGGTCGCGCATATTTTTTTCTTTTTTCCCTTCCTCGTCGCACGTGAGTTTTTGACATTTAATCGTTTCCATGGCTTCCGCGTAATATCGTAACGCAGATTCGCCGGATGTGTTTTACGGATTAACGCATAGCAGAAAAACCGAGATAATGCTCGCAAATTCTAGCGCGAATTTTATGCGTAACGCTCGACGCTTAAATCTACTCTGACAGGAGTAAATGGGTCAACGGATTTTTTTTTTTTTTTCGCGAAGCGTATGCTCACCATTACCCACGATATGCGAACGTCATCGGAAATTTCTCTAAATACCATCAAGTACCTGGCACGGCAACATTTCGTTAATCAGACTTACTTTAAAAATATATTGTTGATCCGCCGTTAGAGATTATTCGACCGCCAAAGTAATTTCATTAAGCGCGTCAATCAAAGTATCAAACCATTTATCTCGCGTCTGATTTTTCCGGCCATTACGCTCGGAGCCGATTAGATTCTGCGATATTTTTGCCCCCCCTACGTTCCGGATACGGACGGTAATACGTTAAGCAGCACTTCTCTCGGCTAATTCGGAAAAAGAGAGACTCGAGGCGAACGGAAGAAAGCGAAGCGAGCGAAAGCAGAAACCAGGGGAGAAATGGGGAAACGGAAACATAGGAGAATATGTACAAGAAAGAGAGTATCGAGAGGGTGCTTCGACAAGGAAGGATGAGGGAGAACGGAATACGAGGAAAAATCGGATAAAGGCGCGATGGGCGAGCGCTACATGCGGCGTGAAGAACGAACGATTCCGGGATTCTCCAAGTAGTAACGGTCGACGCTCGGGCAGCCAAGCGTGATATTCCATTCCGCCGAATCCGCGCGGACTACATAATTCCGATTTCGAAGACGACGAGTTACAGGAGCACCGCCGATCGACGTGCCTGACGGTTTGACCCAGTTCGTGAACTTCAACCAGTGACAGGTATCTCTTTTACCTCGATGAGCTCGTTAGTGCGAGGAGAGACTAACGAGACGAGGTATAAAAATAAGAAACGCACAAGGAGCAAAACGTTATCGATACACGGAGAAACGATAATTACGGTACCGACCATGAGCTTGCGGATTATTTTCAGTGAGCAAGCTACGAGTATCGGTGGTAATTTTATTTTGAGTACGGGAAAAGAGTTTTCCTACGTTCTCCTTATTTTATATATAGGGGATGGACAAAATAATATCATCGAGTCATTGTGAGCAGTTTTGAAAAGCGAAGTGAAAAATAGATTTTTCTCTTCCAATAATAAGAATAGTATAACATTGCACTGGTGACTGTATAAGCATTGTACCTTATTCTAAGAAAAAAAAAAAGAGAATTGGTCAACCTTTTATTAATAAAATAAGTAATGTATTTCATAGGTGTTCATGCTATTTTGTCCCCTGTAAGCGTCATAAATAGGATTTATAGCCGCTTATCGTTCCCCTGCAATACTTTAACGGAAAAGTTATTGCAGGTATAGATTAGGTTTCATTTTTTGTCGGTGTCAGGTCTAATTAATAGCTGGTGTCGTGCGTCACGGGGGAAAGATAGGGAGATACTCGCTACGAGGTGATGTTGGACATGCGGATTGTGACAACGGCGCTCCCCGCGATTCGGCGAGCGAATGGGTGATTCGAAAGTACGAGAGCTCGCCCGAGTGATGTAATCTACAGCGTGGCCCGAGGGCAGCAGATTAATATTGGCGCGCTTCTTGTTTTCGTCCGTCCCGAAAGCACGCGATAAATCAAATAACGCGAGCGCGCGGCGATCACGAATTCCTTCGACGCCATCGAAAATCCCGTCGATATAAACACACCGGGGAGCGATAACGCCTCATCCGGCGTTATCGCACGGCAGAAAAGAAATACGGTTCACGCGCGGCCAGCATGTCGCGCGTGGATATTTTAAAGCGCAGCTCCCGAGGATATTTGCACATTCAAGGATTATCATTGCATTCGATCCTGCTACGCTTCAAAATTTTAGCGACGCTATAAGAGAGTTATAAAGCACGGTAAAATGTACAAATAAAATATGAAGAATATGATAAAAAATAAAATAAACAATAGGATATGAAAGCATAATATGAAAAATAAAATACAAAATAAAATATTATTATAATGTAAAGGATGAAAAATTGCGTGACATCAATATGTGATAAAAGAGCTTGCAAAGAACGGTATTAGAAGATGAATGTGACTTAAAATGGTACAATTTGCGTCTTACATAATGCTGGCTGCGGTAAAACCATAGGGAGAAGATGTAAATTTTTGCAAGATTGATGTTCGCGATTTTCTAGAACGTTGCTCAGCCATTTTGTGCAGGTGACTAGTCGACTCTAATATTCTTTGTAGATAGTGCTCCAAGTAAAATACTTTCGCATCTACACGATCTAGGAATCGATGTTAGAAGTTAATATCAAAAGTAAAGTTGCATCTCGTACATTTGTGAATTCTACAAAGGTATTTAAAAAAAACGGACGCAAAAATATTATAGACATAGTAGGAAAACTGTTTTGTTGTAACAATAAATAATTCGATTAAATTGTATCAAACAAAAACTATTTAATTAATGCAAACAAATATTTAGGTAATATAAACAAATAGTTTTTATTTGTATGTATTTTGCAGAAGTAACTAAACTTTTTTATATAAAACTAAATATTTGGTTGCTTTTAAAAAATGTTTCAAATAAACAACTGAAAGCATTACAATTTTTTACATTTTATATGACAAAAAATTTAGTTGCTTCTGCGAAATACACGTGAATAAAAAAATATTTGTTTATACTAACTAAATATTCGTTCATATTAACTATAGATAGTTTTATTCGGTATATTTTAATAGAATTGTTGTTACAACAAAATATTTTCCCTCGTGCATGTTTCTGAAAATAATAAATGCAATATATGAAATCTATATTAATTGTATCGAAAAATCTATCGTAATAAATTTACAGAAAGACTTACTTAGAAGGCAAAGTTATTAGCAAAACTGCTAAAAACTTACTTCAGCTCATATATAATTTTTTAAAAACACGATGCTAAAAACTGTCGCATGTTTCCATCAAAAATCACGGTAGAGACGCGGGCGGCGAATTTTCCATTTACTCTCACCCTCTGGTAATTCCTCTGTCTGGCCGCCGGTCGCTTGTCGTCGCCCCTTCGGTACGAAAATATTTTCCAGGCATTATTTACAATATGTCATATTTACGTCGTTTGCAGTTTCGACCACGAGCTTTATCCCGAGCTCCTGTACATCAAAATTCTCGCGTTTCTCATAACGATTAAACGTATAGGACTCGAAAGGAGACAAAAATTTTAATAACAACCTTTGCTCGTTGTTTTAATACTATCGGGTCGCATTTCTTCGAGAAAACCCGAAATGCTCGTAACTTTGGCGAAGTATAATTACACGATATCGATTTAGCCCTAGTCGGTAATCAGACACCAATCTAATCACTGACTAACGGTAACCATCTCCGCGAGTAGATCGATCGTACGATTACCTCGCCGCTCTCGCTCGTGAAACTAACTAGCGCACATATCTCGCAGAGCTAATGCTGCGATACGCAATTCGTTGCCGCAGCGGTTCTTGGTGTACCTGCTCGCCTATCTGAAGCAGAGCCTTGGATTTTGGACGGAACACGAGCGAGAGGGGTCGTCGAGAGAGCGCGATTGATCGTCGACGACCGCAACACGACCACCATCACCGCGATCATCGCCATCATCTCTGAATTCCAGCACGTTAATGGGTATTGCGATTGGTGCGGAAGATTCGATCCCCGATTCCGCATGGATCCCCGTTCGAAGCCAGGGCTTGTTTCACGACGATAATAATGCCGAATGCGCGGCCAGGTATTCACCACCATCTCGTCCCTCCTATAGCTGTAGCTATAGCTATAGTTGATGACGAACATTCGCGAGCAATATTAAACGTTAAATACGCGTTGCGAATTACAGGGGGAGATAACATAATAAATGGATTAGCATAAGCAGAATGTCGCCGCGCCACTCAGAGCGCTTGTCGATCCGAGAAAGGTCAACGATGACGATAATCGCGAGAGCGAGAGAAATGGAAAACGAGTTTAACAATCGTACTGCAATCTGTAGATAATCGCGTTGCGCATCGTGCATCTCCTACCTTTCAACGAGTAGTAATCCAGGCTCACTCTAAGCGCCCTCCTTTCCCGCTAATCCACGACAATTTAGGAGATTGCCGACGAATATTCGTATGCTCGAAACGTGGATATGAGCGCGAGGATCGCGCGAAGGGACATGCCATCACCTGTGTCCATCGTGATCTCGAGGAAGCCATCTCCTCTCTCTTTCTCTGGCCTATGGAGTCTCAGTGGCAATTTACCAATCAGCTTTATTAAATTTCGGTGCCGCCAATATGGCGGGCTACGGGGTAACTCGATTGCTCCGTCGTGCTGCAGCCACTTCCACAGCTCGCACCCGGTCCTAATCCTTAACAGGATGGGACAGGATCGCGCAAGGGTCGGAGGAAACTTATTATAGCTCGATCGAGTCTCCCAAGAATAACGTCGCGGCTAATTACTATAAGCGGCTGTAACGCGATCTAAAAGTTCCCGACGGACGAAAAGGCTCCTATTAATAGAAGTGACGGGAATGATTTCACAACAGACAAATTCACGTACATTAGATTACGAATATTGCGGCAGAACTTGCAGAACATGTCAAATTAATAAATTTCAATTACTTTCAGATGCTTGTGGCTACTTATCAAGCACAAGGAAGTTTACTCGTAAAACGCATACCTCGTGTTTCGGTACATATTACAACCGAACAAACAAATCGATAAACTCGCAAAAACATCTAAAAGCAGTTCCGCACGAGCAGAATTTAAAATCAGCGCACGAGCAAACGATAGCCGAACGATAACAGAATCTCCGCGTTAATCGTACGCGCAAACAAAAGCGAGACGGTTTCGTCAAAGCGAAGCCAACTGTCGCGCGGCAAGAATAGGGATGATCCGCGGCATTACGCGTGTCGCAGTCTGCAGTTTCGACACGTTCGCCCGCGCGTTGTCGAAACGAGCGAGAGAAAGAGAGAGAGAGAGAGAGAAAGAGAGACACGGTCGACACGACGGAGGAAAAAGAAGAAGAAAAAAATAGGTATTAAAGGGAACGCTCACGGGTGAACCAGGTAAAACCGCAAAAGCGCAGTCCACGAGGATGGCCCAGGGCGAACGTAGTGACGAGCGGGGGATCAATATACACACGCGGATCTAACCAGCCACCCGGACCGGTTGTCTGGACCGCTGGCCGCCGTCGCGCCGCCCTCAGCCCATCGGGAAATCATCCCCTAGGCCTCGAACTCCAGTCAGTCACCCCCCCTCCCCCTCCTCGGTCTCCACCGCCGGTCCGCCCCGGCTGGTCCACCATGGCGATCTCTCCTCCTCCTTCGATCACGTAAATTGCTCCTCCGGCCGTATTCGCCCCTCGGCGATTGATACGCAGAGCTTAAATTATAGGCGCCCCTGATCCCCGACGCGCCTTAGGCGAGCATGGGGCATGGATTTGCGGTGGATTTCGGGCAAGCATGCGAAGGCCGCGCCGGGCCGAATCGAGCTGGGTCGCAGCATCGCGCCGGGACGAAACGAAATGAGACGAGACGAGACGGCACACCGAGTCGACGTCAAAATTCGTATCTCGCAAACGGGATCATTCGTCCGTTATTTACTGCGGGAGAGCTAAGCCACGGATAAGTGTTACACGACACGATAGGGCCGTTAATTACCGTGTAACGAATTGTCGAGCGCGAGGGATATTTTTCAGCCGCAGACTTGGAGGTAAAATTATTACGACCCAAGCGGGGAAACATGTTATCCAGCCTCGCGTATTTAGTTTTTTTTTTTTTTTNTTTTTTTTTTTAATAATTTTGAAAGTAGAAATTATTCTGAACGAGCTTTTAACGATTTCAGAAATATGATTTATACGCACGATACGATCGAACGAATGATAATAAGAATGACGAGATATCTAAAAGATCCATGAAAAGATGTCTAAATTTTCACGTTTGATACTTAATTATAAATTCATCGCGCGTTTCATTGAGCACAAAAATAATGACATTCCGTGCTGGAAGTATACGCTCCCCAAGGATATCAAATTTGCATATCGTCGGTAAGTAAAGCTCTTTCTCGACAGAGGGACCTGCACCCTAGAACAATTGTCCGGATGAATCTCGAGGCTTACACTCTATGAGCGTTGGCACGTGATATTTGATGATATAGCAAGAATTTTCCCTTCTTGATACAGAAATTCGGCCAACTGGAAAGGATTATTTTGAAATCATGACGGTGATGTTTCATGAAAAGCTTTCAATCTTCAAATTAGCTTTCACAAAAATATCGACGCTATGCACTGATTTCGACGGACGGCCAAATTATTTTCATAAATTGAAATCGGTACAGTCATGTATCGTGTAATCAATTTTTTGCTTTAAATGGCAAGCGCGAGCCGCTTTTTAATCAATACAGATATCGCCAATTTTAAATACGAATCACCGCAAATATCGCCAGTCAAACGTCGCGCGCGTTTAATTCGCGTAATAAATTACTCTTTACGATCGCGCACGAGTACAACCGAAGCGTTGTAACCCGCCGATTATCATAGCGACATGTAATATATAATATTAATATTAATGAATTCATTTAAACAGAAGTATAATTCAATGGGCATGTGTAATTCCTGTTAAATTGAAGATCAAAATTGAAATTATTAAAATTGTTGAAGGAAACATATCTGTTATTATGACAAGTAATATTTCTTCCGTCGTGTGGCTTTTGAAAAAAAAAGCCAGCTTTGCTCTAATAGTGAAATTAAAATGGCAAAACCTTTAATATTCTATTATTAGTATTTGTTCCAATTCAAATTTTGTATTATTGCTGGCACAGTTTATCGCATTGCATTTAATATTACTTATTTGAGTTCGTTACCGTATTTAATTAAATTAAATTCATTAAATTAAAAAACTAATTTTACATGTTAATTACAATTGCGATGCACAAAGGAAAGAAATATAATACGATGGGTGATATTGGCATCGAGGCTGCCCAAATCGGGAATCTCTCATCTCTTTTCGTATTTCCCGTGTTCCACCAATATCGATATCTTCGAGCGTCGACAGTTCGCATTGGTCGTTTTACGTCTACGTGTGTTACGAGAACGGTCCTCGCATCGGGCGAGAACCTCGTCCGACATCCGTGGGAATCGAATGGCTGCATCCCGACTCTCGTGTCGCGAGGGAACCCCCGAGGATAGCGACGAAATCGTGTAGATTACGAAACACGTTCTGTCCACTTCGGCGATCGTCTTCGATCGCGCGCTGCGGGCAACTTCGCTACTTGCAAACACGACGAGGTGTACGAGTAAGTACGTTATAATCCGTGAACGCGCCCGTAATGCCGTCCAATGTCTTCGGTTGTCCGACATACGACCTCGGTATATCCGTTCTTTTTAATTGTAACGTAATAAACGTTGCGAAGAAATTCCGTTGTATCGTTGAATGTTATAGTAATTTTATAGATGGTTGAAATCGTTCGACGTAGAAAGAAAGAAATCACCATGCAGTATATCAAAAACGTCGTAGCTGGCTAAGATTGTCAAACGCAATAACTAACGGACAGGCTATTTGTCACCGGTAGTTGCAATATTAAACTATCCCGCACTGCAATGTGGAGGCAGTATTTCACACGAGTGCTCACAATATACCGCGAGATACCTAGATTCACAACTCCCCATCGCAACGTCATTGAAACGTCGCATCTCGTGCCACCTGTGAGAACGGCAGCTCGCGGATACGCGAAACGAGGTTGACATCGAATAACCCTAGATTCCGAGGGAGTAAGTTCGTCGTCGTGAAAATCCTCTTGTCGTCTCTTACGACGATGACTGACGACACAGTACGTGGTCTTTCTTTACACATTTCCACGTGCCGGAACGCGTTGATGACGTCGTCGTTGTTGTCATCGTCGTCGTCGTCGTTGTCGTTGTCGCGACGTTGCTTCGAGAAAGATAGCGCAAACTCCTTTGTTATACTTATCAAGCACTTCTATGCTTCCTCCTCGACAAAGGATGGAGAATCAAGTCATCGATCTTTCACCGTAACGCGCGTCTGGCTATTGAACTTCGTGTCTTTTGTCTTCTTAATGTACGTGTATGGAAATGTGTCCACCGAACTTTGATTCACACGCCTTCAGCATAACTTTAAAATGTATCGTCTAGACTCTACTACTCGAGATTCAAGTTTCGAACCGAGCATTTTTCAGAACGACAAGGACTCTTGAAAACGTCTCGTTACAAGTCTCTTTCAAAATAGATACGTGCGCGCTGGGTATTTTTAGAAATATGAAAAATATCTTCCCTATCGAATACAACATCACATTGATCCTCTCTTTTTAATCTTTCATAGTACAAATACTCGTAGCGGCACTTTTGCCATGCAACACAGCGCATTACACATCGCGATTCCCAGTTGTGCGATATTTATTTCTACGTCGCATAATTACTAGGGCTAATAATATATCTTTCTGTCGGAGCCTTGGAAATATTTGATTAAATTTTACAATTGTTACACGCTTTGTGCGATTGCAATTTATGACAATACTAATTAATGTTTCCGTTACTTTGTTATTCATTTTGAGTTCGCACACATAATAAATTAATAATATTAATCAAGTCCATTTTCATTTCATTTTCTACAATAATAACCTGTGACACGTCACAAGCATTGCGTTGATACATTTGCTAATTATTGATTTTTTTCGCACTAAATTTTTCTCAAGAAACGTAATATACGTTTGGCAATACATTTGACACGCCACACGTTATCAGATCTTTTTCACGAGTAGCAAGTTTTTGCATAACATTATCCTTGCACCGTTATTGGCAATCAATACTGTAACGTCTCCACGCACCAATCCCGCATGCATGTTTGATGCATCGGAACTGCATGGGGCCTGGACAAGTAGTCTATCAGTGGGATAATAACGCTAGGACAACCGCGGTCAGATAACCGCGTTTAGCGATACGCAGATATATCATTGAGGGAGATATTAATTTATGTCATATTGCTGTAGACTTCGAATTTGCGAAAGCTCTTTACAGTAGACGTCATGACAGAGAGCAATTGTTACGTCAATGTAGCGCTGTACGATTTAAAAAGTAACGTCCGTATATCTAATGTATTTAGGATATGAGTACGTAATGTAAGCAATTCTCGTTTTTTTTTTTTCACGTAGCATACATCACCAATTTTATCCATATAACGAAAATCATATAAGCTAAATTTTCATTTTGTGAAATATCTCAAACGTGCAATATTTACTCTCTAAATCGAAATCAGTGTATTATTCACTAAAAAACAGTGAATAATCACTGATCATAGTTATAGCACTGCAAACCAGTAAGATTTTATTAATTCAGATATAAAGAGTAAACTAAAACCCACGTGCAGTTATACTTAACAAACCGTAGCGAATGTAATGTGTTGTTTAAATCTGCAAAAGCATTCGATCTTTTGATGATTTTTCATATTCGCAACAACCTCCAATTGTGTGACATTTATATGAAACGCTTCTCTTTTTGAATCGGGAAATAAATCATTGCCCGCGCAGTCCAAGTCAACTGACGGAAGACACGGAGGAAGACGAATGCCACGCGCTTTTACTTTTGAGCTAAAGTCAAAGCGCTCTTTTTGCAATTGCGGTCGCAATAACGCTCTCGCCGTCACGCCCGATGGAGAATACTCAAAGAGAATTTTAGTTCAGGTCAGACCACGGAAACTCAAAGATTTCCCCCAGCTTTTTCTCAACTTTCCTGAATTACGAGCAAGAGATCTTTACTTAAGATGAATCTCTTCCACTCTCGTCTGCACATATATGCCAATTTATGGCGAGTAACATAAACTGTATGGATCATAAGTAAAGACATGTCTAATGTTTGATACTTCCTAAGTAAAAATTAAGTTACTGAATGGATTAATAAAATTATTAAGTAGGTGCATGATAGAGAAATAATAAATATTGTTTCCTTATTAAAAAAAATTATATAATATGTAATAATATTATACAATAACATGAAATGGCTACAGAAGTGATGCATTAAATCATGAAATTAATATTTGTAATACTTATGTACTGTAATGTTATAAATGAGAAGCAAACACATTTTCGATTGAACGATCCAATCAACATGAGAGTAGAATCGCAAATTAACAGCCATTTCTTCTCGGACTACTCAGGTTAATTTCGAATAATTACGATCGTTAACAATCTATCTAATGGACAATTTCACATTACGATAATACGATAGTTGCGTGCGAACACGATTGTCATTCGCTTAATTAGTTTCTCACCTTTGTTTCCGCCCGCGTTCTCGTAATTTCATTAATTAGTCTTACTCATTTGCTATTTATTAATTTCACCTTAATGAAAAGTGCTGCAGGAAATATCAGAATTGTTCGACAAATATTTTCGAGGAAACAAACGCGTTGCCAATGAAAAAGCTTCTCACGTATTTAATTTGTTCAATTTACAAAGCGCGCCGCGATGTTCGGCAAGCGCAAATTAAATCCTTTTCATGCAAATACTCAATTAACCAGTGTACTGGTGTCTGTGCCGCAACATGCGTGTACGCGCGTCGTAAACGCAAGTGAGGGTGTATAAGCGCACCGAAGCCGTAAGATGTGCGAAAGGGGGATGCCCGGTAAAAGTAGCGTAGATAGCATTTTTAGACTCTCATGTAAAACCTCGCCTTTCGTTACTTTAATATCGTGTAAAGTCACAGTCTCATGTATATTCTAGTTCTAGATATACGATAGATATATGAGTAAGTCTCATGAATATGTATATTTTCATAATACACATCGCGGGTAATTTCAAGCGAACGCTATAAGCTGTAAAATAGATACATATGTCAAAACAAAATGTGTTAATCCGTAATTATAGATTAAGGTACCTGAGCCAAATAAGATTCAGCATGAAATAAGACCCCTTTGAACTTATCACTTCAAAAAGGGCTTTACATCTAAAGTACATGCTTAAAAGATGTGTCAGGAAGTAAAGAGATGCTGGGAAAACCGCAGCAACGCATCTGTTTAATGCAAAAACTTGTGACTGTAGGCCGTTTTTACAAAAATTTCCTGCAAAGTTTATTAAGTATATTTAAGAAATTTCTAAAGATAAAAAGATTAATTAAAGACCAAATTAAAAATAATTGTAATGTTTAAGAGCAGAATAAAGGTTTCGTGATTAACAATCATTTTAAAAAACTAATTTAGATTCTTTGTTGTTTCCGATTTATTTTTTATTACACTTTGTTCTTGTGAATGGTTGAAATAAAGATTTTTAAATTTATTCTTAGTTTATTTCAATATCCCTATAAATAGAGTTTTTAAATAAATCAAGTGAACCTTATTTGGCTCAGGTACCTTTAAAGGGGATTCTAATGAAGAAGTTGTTCGATAAAATATATTTCCCATCTTTGACTTCCCTCGATAAAAGGGGAACGAATATGTTTGGAATGTCCTCCGCGAATCCTGATCTTGAGTACTTTCGCTATCCACGTCCCTGGCCCGTAATTATTTCTTTGGCAAATATTCTCCCTATCGGCTGACTCGCCGCTTGTGTTTCGCTTTTATTAAATCCCATGCCTCGTCCGTGATTCCTTCCCGTCCCTCTCACGCGCCTTTCATTTCTGGCACGAGGTTTTAATAAAACGCGATATTAAAGGTATTAAGTGCGCAGTCATCCTCTGGGCAGAAGCCAGAGCTACATGATCCGCAAAAAGGCCCGCGCGAATTTCTTTCGTTTCTACTTGAGCCCCTTGAACTCGCAGCTACGATTATTGCGATCGTGACTCTTTCGCGAGGAGAATGAGAAAAAAAATCGCTAATCCGCGTAGGTTTTTCAGTCTTCGTTTATTATATAAAACGTCATGGAAGCGATAGACAAACTAAAAAGAAAAAGATTCTTCGGCTTTAATAACCTCTGCTCTAAGTAGTTTTATCTCGTTAAGAAGAATGTGAGGAAATTAAGACTGAGTAGACAACGGATATTTGCAAAGAATATCACGGTTTCCTGGCGCGCGCGTGGAAAAATGAATAAAATTTATGCCGTTGATTCTCACATCCGTTTGAGTCGGTGACAATACGCGAAGGAGCTCGTGCACTTGAAAAGTAAGGATTGCATACGTATAAAGAGGCTTCGAGCGTTTCGCGGAGCATAATACGCGGGAAGGCCATCTTGCAAATCTCTTCGAAAATAATGCAAGCACGCCGTCAACGTCGTCGCGCTAGAAGGAGCGAATGAGCGAGCGAGCTCATGAATTTTTCAACCGCGCATTAACGATGCTCTGTGGGCCGCGCGAAAGTCGTGCCCCCGCGACGTCTTTGATGCGCCTAAAACAAAGAGGCTGCCGTGCTGAGCGGGGATGCCGGAGGAGGTGAAAGGGGTGTCCGTCCCTTTTTCCGTATCACTACCCTGCGGATAAGAAACGACCGCAGACCCCGAGGGCGAATGGCTCGCCCGAAGAAAAACTCCGCCGCCTCACCTTCTTCTTTGACCTCGTCCGCCATCATTTCTGGAAGTACCGCCACGAGGGAAACTTTCCGACGATAAAACGAGGCCTCTTTTTACACACGCCCGCGCCTCCTTCCGCCTCCCGTCGCGCTCTCGACTCGACTCGTATCCCGAAGTCTATAAATCCCTCGGCATCTTACCGCACTTCGAGTGCGCATCATTAATAACGGCGCTGAGCCGCTCACCGTTGAAGACGGAGGTCTTGCACCGGTGCAGACGGGTAGACATTCTGCAGAAGCGACGCTGTGTGTAGGATGTCGGGACAGGTGGTGCTCGGTCGGGTGATACGATCGGGATTTGACCTAACCGATGCGAGCATACAGTTGAGAAGAACAGAGTCGGACAGGTACAGACGAGGGACAATAACGAGCGCGACGAACGGGGATGGATGTGTTTGAGGGAAAAGTCCGAGTTTCGGTTGATTTACTTCATCTTACAGTTTTATCTTATAATATGTACAACGCGCCTCTATAACTTTATGAATTATAATTAATGTCATAAATTGATGATGTTGAAAACGATTCCTATGGTTACTATGGTCAAATAATATGAATTATAACGGCCAATTAATAATTACATAGTTACAGATTAATCGTCTCGTGTAATTGTGCTAATTATAATAAACGCTATTTTAATTAGCGATATTAGTTGTATATTCGTTAATATATTTATTTATTGTAGCTACTTATTGTAAGGAGTTTCCCTCTCAAATCACGTTTAATTTTCTTTGACCATTGGCAACCGGTGTCAAGAGAAAGATTTCAACGTTCAACACGATCTCGACCGATTTCCGACTCTATTTTCCCGACAATTATGGTTCATTACTGAGCGAAACTTTGTCGCGCAGCTCGTTATGGGCCGTACTGCGGCCATGAAACTTCGTTAATTGCTGGAGCTTTTTACGAGGCTCTGAAAACGAAAACGACAGCGGCGAGGATATATCGAGTCGTTATAAAAAGGCGCAGCGATTTATGGCTGGCTCGGTTCATTAGACGCCATTCGCAATCTTGATGTACTCCGTCCGAGATAATATTTCATTGGTTTATTATGTATCGTTTATCTCTTTGATACGCTTCTGAATTTGTATTTTGTGAATCATATTTTACGCTTGCTGCCTTTTTTCTAATTCTGCACTTTATTATCCACTCATTAAAATTTGAAAAAAATTGTCGCTTTTACTTCTTCGATGTGAATGAAACGATACAATTTTTGTAATATATTGGGAATATTTCTGTTTTTATGAAAACATAAAAAAATACTGAAATTGACAATTTTGCGACTTTTTTTGCATTTTATTAATTGTAATATAATTATATAAAACAATATGTCATGTGAGGACTTTCAATAATCAAAAATTGAACGAAGTGTCGGACAAATGAGAGTCAGGCGCAGTCAATGTATAGTGAAATTTTAATTTTTTTTTATTAGTATACTGTTATGATAATTATATGTAATTATATTACAATAAAAACAGAAAAATACGTAATCGCAAAATTACTAATTAAAAAATTTTTTTATCTTTTTATAAAAGCATTTAATTTATTATAATTAATATAAATATTAATATAATTATTATAAATTCAAGTATCCGGAATACGTTTCCTTCGCGTAAAGATGCGAACGTATCGCATATTTGTGTCTTCCTAACATAGGAATTATTCTATCAGAGCAAATTTTAATCGACATCCGGAAGACACACCGGAATCGAGCACAAATAACTTACTTCCTCTCGTCGCTCTCGCTGGCGATAGTCTGTGTGGCTATATGCCCGATTGTTATGCAGATTGAAGTAACACCAGCCGGCATTTACTCCAGAGCAATTTCGGCGATACTTAGCCGAGTGAAGTTACCCGATCCAAGCTGACCCGTAAGTGATGCCATTTCCACTTTGGCGACCCGCTGCGCTGTTCTCAATTCGCCAAGTCTCGAGTGGAAACGATACTTATATGAAATAGCTAACACTTTCCCTCATAACTTTATTACCATAAAAATTATATAGTATAAAGATTTATGAGAGGATTAAAGATTTGCAAATTTAGATTAGCTCAAAAAAAAAAAGAATACAACACGATGTATCGGATATTCAGAAATAATCTCTAACTGTGTATCTTTGACACAATTAGTTTCACATATGTCATCGTGAAGTCACACAGCGAGCGTGCAAGGAAAAAAAAAGATTCCTTGCTGTAACATCGTAATAGAATCGTGATTGCAATACTTTTCGCGAAAATATTATCGCATTTATTTTCGTCAGGAAGAGATGGCTGTCACCGCGGCGTTCGATATTTCTCTCTCGGTGGTAATCAATTATACGACTTGACGTAGTCGAACGAGCGGTTGACGTGGCTGTGATGTGTCGAAAAACACAAAAGCGATTGCATTCGCGGCGGCCAAGGAAAGGTACATTTGCATAGCGCCGTTGTTATGCAAAACAGGACAGCGGAAAAATGGGCGACTAATAAACGGCGACAGTGATTGTAATATAATTAATCGATACGGGGGAGAGAGAATATCGGAGCGGATCCTGCCGGTTAGTGATCCGATCTTGTTTCACGACAAAGAAGCGCTCTTCTTCGACGAGTAACTGGACAAAGATTAATGACGTGTTTGATCAGATTACGCTTAATGAACGCCCAAGCATCGTTCTGTCCTGCCCGCGGACGAGAGGAAGTCGAAAAATTTGTTCCTACGCCCGTGCACACACAATGAAAGATATTTTCTCTCTTTCTCTCGTAGCACTTTTTAATTCGTGCAAGATCCCGCTAATCACACGTCGGAAGAAGCAGAATTATTGCGAGATAAACGCGGGGGAATTAATTTCCTTTTTATCTTCCTCATCTTTCATCTCTCAGTAAATGTAATTCAGTTAAAGTACGAATTAGTACTACATTTCACCCTAATAATTTAACAGTATTTATTTATTAATAATTAGCCACAACTATTCCTATTTAAATAAATTATCTCAACGATAATTATTCATTACGTACGAAATTATTTGCGCAATATTTCAATAATTTAACATCATAATTTATTGCAAATACTCGAGTATCGATATATCTGTAGCATTTCAAATTGTCTATATATATTTAATCAATCGAGCAAATATCATTTCTTCTTCAAATTTTATTCTGGCTTTATTACGTTGGAAATATACGTTGGAAAGCTATCGCTACGTATAACGTATCTAACATATTACGTACGTATCAGTCTGATGTCTTACGTAGTTTTTATTAATTTTCTTAATTCTCCTATTTTGATTTAACTATATGCGCTGTAGAGAAACTTCTGATCCCCGTGCGCGACGTCAGCAAGGGTTAATACTGCATTAAAGATTCTCTTCCTCAAAGAGCTGATATCCCTTGCAACTTGATGGCGTACTATGGCTCTTCCGGTCCACAGTCGGACGCGTGGTGGAGAAAGGCAAGAGGGGTACTGACTCGATTTTCGATCCGTCGCTTTCGCTATCCCGAGGGATTTTGTCCTAGTCTAGCTAGCTGTCTGGCTTTGTGGACCGACTGACCGGAACCCGGGCTCGTGGATATTGTCTGATCTGATGCGGTAGAAGCGAGAGTTTTTCTACCATTAAATCATCCACTCTTTGTGGACCATATTTTGCTCAGCGGTTTCCTTACGCTGGTTCGCGCGTTCTCCGCTCTCGTCCCCACTGACGCAAACACGGTAAGCACAAGTTGGCTCGTAGAAGCATGTTATCATGAGTTATTTAGTTATCTGTGCTTTTGTGCGTAATACTCTTGATGTTACTCACTCGTATTAGTTTCTCTTATTCAATGCGAAATGAGATGGTACAGAATTACAACTATTACAAACTCTAATAATTCAGATAATAGGTTCTCTTCGAATGAAACATGTGCTGAAACAGTGTGTCGAACGGAATTTATGTATACTTCGTACGTAGTTTACACTAAGTAAAAAAAGAAATGTTGCAATTATTTTAATTTATTTTACAATTTCATAAACATTTTTGATGCCAACTATATATTTATATTACAATTGTTTTAGCCATGCAAATTACAGACAGGCAACTTTTGTGAACTTAACTATAATTATTTTATCGTGCAACTATAGTCTGAAATATCAAACAGTTTTCTCTCAGTGCAGTGGTACAGTGGAGAATTAGAGCAGTGGAGAATCTCAAAAAAGCACTTATTAATATGGCCTGCACAGGCGGACGTAGCAATCGAGAATCTAGTCAATTTTTCCCCCGGTTATCTCCCTTTGTTGCCTTATTTTCTGCGGCCCCATTCTATCTGCATACTGTCCGCGTAGCGCGCCGAGAGCACGAACGCCCCATACAAATCGAATATCTGCGAGAAACGAAGCACGCGTCCGATACTTTATTGCGCGGGCTTTTGTTTCGTAAGTTCGTTTTCACTCGGACACGAATTAGCGTGCGGAAGAGGCAAGAGGCCATCGTGGAAGCGCGATAAAATTGCCGAGTCCTCGTAATGTCCCGAAGTATGAAAGTTCCCTCGTTACCATCAGCACCACCGCGCCCCGTCTATTTGATTACGCCGTGTTCGGGGAATTTTAAGAGATCCTTAATGCGGAATTGCAACGAGTTCGAATCGCGCGAGCGAGAGGAGCTTAAATAAATCTAGTATTTCTCGCGTCTAATAGCCTCGCCCGTAAGTATTTTAGCTTCATATCGAACGAATGACGCATCAAATATAAAAGAGTTTTGTTTTAAGCAGAGATTTGCTTTAATAAAATAAAGTCGACTAAAAACATCTGCGTGGAAAAATAACTTTTGAACATTTCAAGTATTATTAGCTTATGTCTCGTTCGTTATACTATCATTTACCATTGAAGGATCCTTTTTTAAGGATGCTATTTTTCGCAATGAATTCCATTTTAAATATCTCTGTAGCTAATTTTCTGATGTTAGAATTCTCATAAGATCTACTTGAATTTAAAATAAAAAATACAATAATATTCCACATGCTTTGTATTATCGTGGATTTATTTTTACAATTTATCTCGCCAAATGTCTTGATTTCGATTAAACTTTTTCGGAGTTCATGATTCTGTGCGCGCGCGCGCGAAAGCAGCGTTACTTAAACACTCTTAGTATCTGTACATTTCGTTGTCCCTGGTTAACTCGGTCGACAGTCGTCGGCGGCTCGTTTTAGCCGTGAAACATAGCAGACTTTACTCTTGCAAGTAAATAGGTCATACATAGCTAATTTCGAAACGGCGCTGGGTTCGGGTCGCGGGAAGCAATATGACATTCATTGTATTTACAGTGGGGAATTACGGCACACGCGCTGTGATCCCAACAAAGAACACGTTATTTAACGCATTATTAATTACTGCGGCAAAATTGTTTCGATCCGAAGTGCACACGCGCTATATTATTCCAATTATTATACGGTATAATCTGCCCCCGTGCCTTCGGGCGTTCCATGCATACATTAAGCGCGGGCATAATAGAACGATTTTAAAATTCGCTGCCGAATTTGCGCCAATAATTCAGCGGCCCGTCGACAGAACGGGCTATGCGTTCGCGAATATCTGCTGACAAGGAAATATCCGCGACTTGAATTATATTGTGACGAAGTGCCAAGAAAGTAATAGCGCGATTAGCGCTACTACTAATAATTAAATGAACAATGAAGTTACAGACTAATATCTCTTGTATACACAATCATAAAAACAAAATATAGGTTAATTTCCCTCCAATATTGCCGCTTTAAACATATAGTGGCAATTGCTTAATTTATAGGTATTTAAATGTGTAATAAACCTTCTTTTTCATTATTTTACTTTTTTTTATATTATCCAAATAAAATTTAATACACACAAAATAAAAACAATGAGCTCGAAAAAACTTATTAATTATTTAAGTATATAATGGACAGTGTTGCGCTTAGATAACTTAAAATTTATCTATATAAAGATAAGATAAATTACGTGTAAATGTATCTTAGATAAGATAAAGATAATTTAATTTTAATTAATCTAGATAAAAGATAATAATATATATAGTTTTATCTAGATAATTTTC
>QKQZ01032320.1:0-51209 GCA_003595255.1 Solenopsis fugax | reverse complement strand
GGCACGCGGACGGACAGACGCAATGCACGCCGCCGATCTCGGTGCAGTGGCCGCCCGAATAGCACTCCAGCTCGTTGCAGCTCGTCGGTACGGGCGGTATCATGTCCGCTGCGGAGTAAAGCGGATTATAGCGCGGACGTCAATAAAATTATGTGCCGTTGTTGCGAGACAGCACGACCGCATCGGGATACCGCGAGGTCTAACTCGAACGTGCATCTTAAAACGTTTGTCTTGGCGTTGGATGGTCGAGAGATAAACAACGTTTGACAACGCGAGACGAAGTTAGGTAGAGTTATGGAACTCGATTTTAGAATAAATCGCGTATTCTCTCGAGTTGTTGAGACAAGTTAGAAGAATAAATTTTCCTTCAAGTTTCTGTTTTCACTTTTATAAGGAGGCATTGAGGATCATAACTAAATTTTAGTCGGCGCTTTTTGTGTGGTAAATTCAGACGATTGTTATTACGTGTGATACCTGAGTAACAGCCAGTGGTTGTGAGTATCTTGTTGTGGTCGTTGCAGATTGTGCACTTCTGACCCTGGATATCAGGCTTGCAGACGCAACGTCCTGTCATCTGCTCGCAATCCTCTCTGACGGAACCGAATAGCGAACAGCCGCATGCTACATTCAAAAAGAAAAAGTTGCCTCGCATTAATTTTTCAGAAACAATTAGCGTGAAGTGCACAAAGAATACACATCAATTGATTGATTACACATGGGTAACAACTGCATTGGAAAAAATACTGCGTAAATTGGAAATCTAGTAGATTCAGCTACAGAAAGATACAAATCAGAGAGATATTTATTTTAAATCTATGAAACGTTCTAGCTATAAAATATCGAGATAGCTAGAAATTCCAATGAATGCATTTTGCATGTACTACTTGTTGGTATAACCAAAATATAAAACTTTTTTCCAGCGAAAGATTGATAATGCAGTTAAAAAAAATACAAGTTTTAAAACAAGTTTATAACCGATACAAAAAATTCCTTTTAAGAGCTGGAACAGTCTTAACAATATTCTTAATTTTGATGGTAATAAAACTTTTTCACATCATATATCGTAGTTATAACATGCTAAAGTACGTGAAAATTTTCCTTTTTCTTTTTTACAATTTTAACTGCAAATTTCTCAATATTGCGTGATGGAACAATTCAATACTAGATTCATAGAATAGCATCCGAAAAACTATAGGAAATAACTAATCTCATTTTAGTATTAAAGAAAAATCATTTTTTGTTAAATTATGTAATAAGGTAAACACAAAAGATTGTATTTTAGAATAAGATTTTTCGAAATTCTTTTTCTTTAATCAACGCAAGGGGACTATATTCTACGATGAACATATATTTCACGCTGACGCTTGTGACGACACATTCTGTGTAATACACCGTCTGCGACAAACGATTACATGGCGAACAGAGAATCGTGTAGTATATACTGATCCCCATCTTACGTATGCATCCCTGATGACCCTCGCTTATCTTCGGCAGCCCCCAGTAACCCGGCATACACCTATCGCACTTGAGGCCGCCCACACCCGGCTTACACTCGCATTGACCAGTTTCCGGATTGCAGGTGTCGGACACGCTACCGAGCCGGTTGCAGCCGCATAAACTCGGACAGCCCGCGCCGTCTGGGCCGAGCGCGGCGGTTTTCCCATCCGGACAACAGCCGTGCCACGAGTCCGTGCACTTTACCACCTGAATACCGTGAACTGAAAAAGAGCACGTAACTGTGAGTGTCGCGGAAACTTTTAAGGACGTTGATCCTGCGGCGCAACTTCTTTGCAGTTGAGGAAATCGTGAGATAATTTTTATGAATTTTAATAATATGTATAATACAATCGTGTGCAACAAGAATTAGTATCTATCTAGATATATTAGGTATTAAGTGGATATCGAATCGAAAGTCTTTTTTTTCGCTGACCTTTCTTGCAGCAACGAGCAAATCGCGTTGTCTGATGGCAATAAGTATTACTAGGACAATCTCTGCGCTCTGGTCCACTACCGCAGTCGTACTCTTTGCCCTCGGAGTCCACCAGTGGAGGATCGCCGTTGCAAGGCTTAACTTCCATGCCTAAACGAACATCGTCATAGATTTTTCGCTATCCCAATATCACTATACTAATTTACAAAATCGAAGCGACTTCAACATTGATTAAATTCAAGTTAAAATTCGTTAGAATACAAAGCGCAAAAAAAAGCGTAGGGAGTTAATTGTTAAAGGACAGTCCGTCTGTCGTCTGTTCGATCAATTGATCTTCTCGAGAATTCCGAACCTTGGCAGAGATCGAGGGGTCGCAGCCTGAGCTCCTGCTGCCTCTGGCAGGCCTCCATTTTCATGGCGCAGAGGGAGGAGTAGATTCTGAGGTCGCTGCCGCAAACGGGCCGCATGTTCTCCTGCGAGATGGAGGCGCAATCGAACCTGCAGCTGCACCTGGGAAACTTGTCCGGGCCGAGCTCGCAGGTCGCCTCGAAGTCGCAGTGAATGTCCTTGCACGCCTCGCGCTCCTGCGTGCTAGTCACGTCTGCGATGGTAGTCACCACACGAGTCACCGCGGGTGTCGACTTGGTCGCTGTTAGAAGCGGTTAGAAAGCGTCGGTTAGATTAGCGGTTTGTCGTTAGAGCGTTAGGCAGGCAAATCATTAATGACATGCGGTTAACGCGACCCGGATCAGCGTTAGAGGATCCCGGCGCTCTAACAAGCTCTCTGCTGATCGCGACCGGATCCCGAGCGAGTTATTTTCAATTACGTCGCCTTGTATATACGGGAGCAGCAACTTCTAAAGATTACAGGCATGTGCGAGATGTCTAAACGTCTTTGGAACTTCATAAGCGTCTCGCGCCTCGAGCGTTGCGCTCAAAGGAGTTGCGGATCGCGTTACGTCAGACGCCCAAACTCGTTGTCAAGCCACAATGGCTTTTCATTACATTGCCTGAGAGATGCTCAGCGCACCAAGTATCTCTAAGTGTCAAACGTCACACGTGACAGCCTCGCTGCGGCTGATCTTGTATCGTAAAGTTAAAATGCAAGTAAAATGTACGCTTGATCGCGAATTTTAACCCCTTCGTGTTTGATAGCATCATGTATAAGTTCCGGTCCTACAAAATTCATATATTCCACAAAAATAAAGATAGATTTCTTGACTAATTTTAAAGATGAAGGACAGGATTCTTCACAAAATCAATATCCTTGTGAGCTTTTGATCTGTATACCTCGTCAAAGATTCGTAAAATGAGGTAAAGATAAAAAATACGTATCTTTTACAAAATTTAAAAATTTTTTCTGGACTTATTTTGAAAGTCAACATAAGGGCTATATGAAGAGAACCGCTAGTTAAAATGGCGGATTAAAATAATAAATTTTGTTGTATTTTTGTTGTAAGTTGGTATATATGAATTTTTGAGGCTGATGATTAATCTGCAAAGCAAATTCCAAAATTTGAAAGGGCAAATCCAATAAATTCTATTAAATTTGAGTGAAACTCATTTCGATCCGCTATTTTGAATTTTGAAATTTTAACTATAGATTCATAATCAATGATCCTAAAAATCTTTTGTAAGACGTGAATTTGATGCTAATCATTTTTAGAAAAAAGTCAAGCACGAAGGGGCTAAGATGCTGTATTTTCGCCAGTAAAATTTTACTCGGTTCGTTACGCTATACCACGTTCGCGGTGGCAGTAAATGGAATTCGCGCGACATGAGGGGCGGATGTGTAATTTCGGTAACGTACTCAACGCCGCCGCGGCCAATCTCTCGGTGCAGTCTCCATAAAATATGACGTGCAACGCCGGCAACTTGGGGTCCCTGCCGCAGGCCGCCCGCTGCAGCTCGCACTCGGACTGGTAAGTTTTCGCGTCGCTACCACAAACAAGCTCGCCGCTACTCTCTGGGCAGACCTTCGGACACACGCACACACCCGCCACGCAATGCGCCCCGTGATCGCATTTCACCCTCGCGCACATTTCTGGAAAACATTCAATTTTCTCTCCTTAGCTAGCTCGTAGCAGATGGAGCGCCACTAAATTCTGCGTCTCCAAAATAACTGGATGATTAGTTAAAAAAAAAAAAAGAATATGTACGCATTGTACATGCATCTAGTAAACTTTTAAGATGTCAAAAAAATTTTGTTTGAAAAATGTGTGAGTCAACGAATATATTAGTAGATTTTACTTTTGTCAAAAATTTTCATTAATATTATTAATGTAATAGATAATATTTTTTCATTATATTTATTATAGAGTCACTGCACCAGTCACTGAATAATCACTAGTAAATGATTATTTCAGAAAAAAATATTAAAATAATAAATTGCGAATTAATTGTATTTTTTATGATCTAATTTTCATAAAGATTTTATTAAAATATCATTTTTTATTTAAAAGTGTAATTATATAAAAATTTCATTTATACGTTCATTGACTAGTTCAATTTTTTTATTTGTTCATTGACTGGTGCAATGACTCTATACTTTAATATATATATTATTATGTATGATATTTTTATAAATATCTTTCGCAATCGAAAAGGAAGATAGAAGGAAAATAGTTCTATTTGGTTAAGATATCAGTGCATCTAAACTCATCGCGCTAGTTCATATTTATAAGGCATGTAATATGCTGCTTACCACAGGCACCCGCGTAGGAAACGTTGATGAGGGTCTGGCTCGTGCACGACGCCCTTTTCAAAGCACATTCGTTATCATACGTCACTCCGTCAGATCCGCAAACTTTTTCCGCCCCCGGCGGTTCCTTCACCTGTACATAATTACAAATTTGATTTTAATCGCAATAATAAATGTGATCATTTATGGCAATGTGAAATTAAGAAAATAGGATCTTAAAATAAAATCTTTCCCTTAAAATATTCATCGCAATGGACGTTAGAAGAAAAAATTCATACATATATAATAAAAATATGGCATTTACTTCGTACGTCTTCTATTTCTACTCTTTCTTTCCTGTAGATTGAGAATTTTCGCTTAGAAACGAGAAAATAGGACCGCGTGCATAAAGAGGCAGCAAAGGATATGGCGAATAAAATAAAAAACAAAGAAAATTTAAAAGTTGAGAGAGTGAGAGGGGCGGAGAGGAAGCGCAGGAGTGCGTATCTCACTTGTTGCGCGATACCGAGAGATGCAAGAGTATGTTTGACGGACAGTAGGGCGAGGCTAGGGATAAGCAGGGAGTGGAGGAATAAGGGTTGCGCAGCGCAACAGCATAGGAAAGAGCGAAACTTAATTAGCCGGCCGTCATATTCGCGACTCCTCTTGTTTGCTTATTACACGCGTGTTTCGTGCACTTGCCACTCTTCGTTGGTACCACAGTTATGTTGGTCAGTTGCGGATGTTATTATAGGGTGTCTCAGTGAAAACTGCTCGGTCAACAATTTATTCCTTGACAAATTTAAATAAATTCAATTTTTTTTTTGTGAAAATGCAAATTATGTGATTTCAATGCGTGTTAATGCGCGATAAATGCGCGTAATCAATCTCGATCCTGATTATTTATAAAATGCGAATATAATTGTTAATTATTTATTATTAAACGGGTGATGATATTAAACGATAAATTTGTAATAATATTTAAAGTATAATTAACTGCAATGAGTTGGCAATAAATCAATGGATGATAACTATTACGAAAGAAATTGGGAATTTATTTATAAAGTAAATTGTATTTTCCATCCGGAATATGCAACGTGAGATAATTAGGCAGACATTCGAGGAGTATTTTTCATCAAATTGGAATTTGTAAGAAAAGTATCCGCGTGGACAACTTTGGCCATTTTGACGAGAAAAACGATGGTTATTACGGCCGTTCAAAATGCAGCCATATCCGGTATGCGGGCTGGTAAAGTTTCCGCTAGTCCCTCCTCCCTCGCAAGGAAGAGAAAGAGATAGACAGAGGGAAAGAGAGACGTCCGCGCACGATTTAGTTAGTTCCCTGTTAAGTTTAATTGACGTCAGTCAGCTCATTTTCTGAGGTTAATCCGCGTGCATACGCGGGCCCGTGGTTCGTGTTTCATTAAGAGGATTATAGTATGCACCCAACGCGTTATTCTCTACAATTATTCTGCTTCGAATTAGGAATAAAACCATCTGCTTAAATCCATCATGCGCAGATCTTCAACTCTTTTAATTCTGAAATGGCATCGTGATTTCGCCGATTGTACGATACAATCACTGGCCTGTCCAGATTTTTTGTTTACTCTGCGTCGGTCTGCACACTTTGCAAACAAGGATTTAAAAATTCAGTGAATTTCGCGTAGAGAAAAGTCGCCAACATTGACATAGTTCTCTTAAAGCGATACCCTTTTATTTCTCGGAAATTAAATAATAATATTGAATTTTATTAATATTGATAAAAATATAATCTGCTTATAGATAATTAAAACAATAAAAATCTATAATTCATGATTTTTTTCTATATAAAATCTGATGAAAGAAATAAATTCTTCAAAAGCAAGAATAAAATTTACACGACTTTTCTTTTGCAAATTGCATATTTTAAATAATAGTGAATATATATTGATTGATTATTAGATCATTTTACAAATTTGTAGTGGCCTAAACCTGTTTTATTTAATTTTTTCTCTCTTTTATTTAATCCTAATGCGGTTTTATACATAAAATCGGGGTGCAAGGTAAATTAGCATATCTATATATAAGATGGACTATAAGATAATAAAAACCATATAGAACAAAATAAAAGACACGGTATTAGAAGATCTATTATATTATTAAGTTATTAGTAATCTAATTTAATCTTTATGTATTATCGCGCTACATCTTGCGTCTTTCGAATCAGCATAAGATATTTATATAAATCAACATAAAATATTTTACATCGAAGTAAAAAACTTCCAAAAAGTTTCCAAGTTAATTGGAAGTATTTTATACAGATGACTTATGTGAAGGAAAGGAAAATATAATATTATTGGCTACTACGTCAGTTTTGAGATAAATTTTGTCATTTTTGCTTATCTTACAAAAAACTTAATTAAAAAATTCGAAATAATCCCAAGTTAAAATTTTACTTTTACTTATGACCTCAGTTATCTCTACTTTAAACCCTTTACGCCTATTTTGATACTTTAAACTTTGAACACTCAAAGACCTCTTTTGATTACAATAGGATCTTTGTGGAAAGTTTCAAGGAAACTTCTTTTTAATCTTAAAGTAAGAAATTTTCCAATAACTACCATTTTGAGGCTCAAGGAGCTCAAAATGTCTAATTGAGATCGAAAGTAGAAGTAAAATTTCGACACAAATATTATAAAAAGTACTATATCATTTGAAGACACTTTCTAATTTGTCTCATATTTTCAAAGTTTTATTTTTAATTTTTGTTTTCAAAAACAAAGTGGAACGTCGGTATTGGTGATCGAAAGGAGAACTCTAATGCGCGTGTCAGAGGCTTAAAATTTTGTAATTTCGGCAGTTTAAGCGACTTTCAATCGGCGTAATCGACCTCGCACAAGTTCTCCACGGAGGCACGTTTTGAAATTCCCATTGCGGACCGAGAGATCACGTCGTCGACTCACTGATACTTCCCAATAAGCATCCGTGACCGACTGGACTTTCTCTCCCGGAAGAGTACCTTGCGGGAGTCGTCCGCAAGGCTCCGGTCCTCCGGCACGAAGCCTGCCAATCTAATCCTTTTCTCAACTCTTTTTCCCCGACGTTGAATGCATTCCTTATTCCTCTCCGGGTCTCCTCACGAACGGCCACGGAACGACATCGAAGGAATTCGGAATTGTTCGCCGTCTCGTCAGCAGGACGCTTTGCGAATCGTGAAATCCGAGCCGCTCCGCCTATCACCGTTCGAAATCGGCTGAGTTTTCCGCGGAGCTGCTATCTTGATGAACCAACATGCTTCCCATTCTGAATGCACGATCGCCGTGACGGGCCGGGGAAACACGAGAGATAGGAAGAGAGAAACTGTAATATCCGCGCGTGCAACCGGATACGAAAAATTATTTATCGGAAATCGATCCGGGATAGGCAAATAAATCCGCGGAGATTGAAGTTCCGTGGAAACGAACCGGATTTTAATGTATCGGCGCGCATCAAATCGTTACTATCAAGCGGTTATTAACGGAAATAATATAAGGCATGAGAGAACCATCTCTCAAAAATCGCAAGAAAATAAACCGATTCGTCGGAAGCTTGATTACACTGTGTGACACGAATTTTAAACCATAATCCAGACAAAATGATTCTTATAGACTTTTTTGTCGCTGAGAACAAATCCGCTAATGAAATTGCTCTGTCACATCACATTTTAGACAAAATTGAACTTAAAGATATCGAAAATAGCATTTGGAGGATTCCTTTGCTAAATACTCGTACATTCAATGTGCGTCAACACTGAAAAAAAAGACTGGTTATAACTACCAAATGTATAATGAAATAGTATCAATTAAATATTTGATCAATGCAATCAAAAATAATTTTACTTTTCTAAATATTTAGCAACTTATACCAGATTTGATAATACTTACTAAACATTTAGTAAAATAAAATTATTTTTGGTTATATTGATAAAATATTTAATTGATACTACATCACTATACATTTGGTAGTTATAACCAGACTTTTTTTTCAGTGAAGAGACAGAACGCATCGGACCACACCCGGCGAAGCCGTGCGAATGAAGAGAACAAAATGTTAATTAAATTTCTTTTTTCACGTACGCTTGTTCCTCCGTCGTGTTGCGGCGCGCCTTGAAATACCGCTAAAATTTTCGACGTTTTGCGAAAGAGCCATTGACTATTGTCGGGCGTCTAATGAAACATGAAAACGCCATTCATGTCGCGGAGGAAGAATATAATAAACCAGCAGTGTGCGTCGCGAAGCGCCCTTGATGGAAAGTCCTGAAAATAGCGCATGCAAATGCACTCGATCTCTCGTCTTCCCTCCTCTTTTCCCTCTCACGTCGCCACCTAACGAACCGGCTTTCTGCTCTCGCGGCGCGCAACATCGAACGGTCTTGGGGAAACGCAAAATATCGCTGCTGGCTGAGAAAATGCATGTACGAGCATCTACGAGTGCAGGCGCGAGCGGGACATTCATCATTCGTGAATGAATATTTTACGTCGGTTACGCTAACGAGCGAGCCCCTGGCGCATGGCGTGGCGAATCGCCACGAGCATCTCGAAACGACGATGAGTAGCGTGCGATCATATTCCGTGTATTTCCATTCTTTGCCGCCAGCAAAATTGGTGTCGATTAGGCTAATTATATCGATGCACAATTAATTTATCGTATTGAGATGCAGTTGAGAAGAAGAAGAAATCGTTACGAAGAATCATTTAAGAGAAGAAATATTTTTTCGTTGACAAATTTGAACATTGCTTTATGCTTGTAAAATATTCATTTGCTAATTTATTTATATATTTTTCAGTAATACGATTCTAGGTAATACGATTTACATTTTTTATCTGTCTCTTATCGAACAAATGCAGATTATTTTCTGGAGCGCAAAGTTTTTGTCAGAATTTCGTTAATTTTACATCAGTTGATTTTAACATGAAATATAGATTTTTATTATTATAGAATAATTACGAAATATTGTAGATATATTCAATTTATAAAAAAAGATTCTTTTCTCTTTCAATTATAATATGATGAGAACTAATTCATTTATTTGAAGGAATTAATCAATTTTATTATTTTATTTTATTATTTAATTACGCGGCGAAATACGCGTAATGTGTACAGCGATTTACTGAATTTGGAATTTTGCAAGAGGCTGTCAGTCTCGAATTGAAAGCTATTTCTCTCGACGTTATATTTTCACCGAAACACAAACAAGACAGGTGCGACATTTATAAAATTTCAGTGATCGAAATGGCGCGAATGCAAATGACAATTCTGAATGATCCAAACATTCCGAACATTTGATTTAATATTCTATAATGCGCGTCACGTGCTCCCTTGGTATATTTACGGTCGTATTATTCATTAGAGCATTTGTAACGCATTTGATGGCGTTATCGATATATAATATTTAAAAAATGCAAAAAAATATATGAAAAAATAGAAATGTATGTATTTTTGTGTTTGACTCGATAACTCTCCGAGATATCTGCACTGTTAAATATTAAGTATCAAATTTAAACCAATTCCTCGAATTAAATCGGGGTTGTGTCGTATATTTCAAGATTACGTCTACATGGGTTTTCTACGTAAACAATATGTGACGTTTACACGAACCTTTTTCATGTAGACAATACAAACATGTAAAATATGTAAACTGTTGTAAATTGGAAAATACAGAGCAATACAGAAAAAAGTAATTAAATTTTAAAATTATTAATATATCTGATTTTAATGTATTAATAATAAAAATATATAATATTAAAAATTTAAAAATTAAAGAAAATAATACATCAACTTTTCTTTATATTGCATATCAGATTCAAATCTTCTATAATCTAGATAATAGTTTACGTAGATAACATTTTATACATAGCTTACGTAGTCTATATAATTTACGTTGTTTACACGTAATGTAGGCTATTTATATTTTACGCGTAAACGTACAACCCTGAGTTAAATAACATTTTGTTATTTTTAATTTCTATGTGTGTCGAAATTTATTATTTTAACACAAAATATGTAGTTGAAAGAACCTCATCTAATAAACCCATTTCTGTGATTAAATTGCTTAGTTTCAAAGTAAGTAGTGTCCGTATTAACATATGCATCTTGTAAATAATAAATTACATTTGAGTCACATTTAACATTTTTAATTTAAATTTTCAAGTTAACTTATTTAACTTCACTGTTTTAGTTTAAATTGACGACCTCTAAAAATGATTAAAAATAATTCAAGTTGGGCAAAAATAATTCAAACTAATTCGACATTACGAATTTAACAGTGTGGGACACATCGTGCATGAAAATTGAAATGAATTATTGCTATTAAAGATTTATAATGATTTCGTTAATAATGTGGACTCACCGAAGTCTCGCACTTTGAAGGACAGACGCACTTGGCTTCTCCGTTATCGCTTTCGCACTCGCTGTAGAATTCGCACAACTTGTTCTCGCAGCCATCTGTGAACAGATCGATGACAATTGAAAATCTGTACTACCGTCCGGCGGCGGTTGTATACGGGTTTAATGCAGATTCGACCAACACATTCCTTCGGTTTCGTGACACTCAGAGTGGCCGGGGCCACTAATCACGCGCTACCCCTTGACCATCCCAGCGGAAGCGGGCCCGGCCTCTGACCGCCTCAGGATAACATTAATAAAGATTCTCGCGCGTATTTGCATAACGGCGTCCGTTTCGAATGGAATTCTCACAGCAGTGTGCAGTGGGATGGACGGAGCGGGGGTCCTGAGAGGAGGGACGAGTGGTCGAGACAAAGGGTAGTACCGAAATGCGAGGCGAAAATGCGAGAAGTCGAGGAAGGGTGGAAAGAATGGAGAGAACGACGATTGCGACGTGGCTCGCCAGTCACAAAGTTATCTCTGGGATTCATTGAAATCCATGGCGAGTGCGAGCGAGAAGAAGCAGGCAGAAGGGTAACACGCGAGAGAGAAAGATTCACCTCCCGTCACCGTCGACGTATCGATGATACTCGTGGCCTGGGGGTGGCTCCCCTCCGGCTTTCTTGAAAATTCCTCGCTCGCGGGACACACGCCGCGAGCGGGGAATCGTCGCGCGAAGCGTGGCTAGATATACGGCGAGAGGGGAAGAAAGCGCGGGACGCGCGCGCGAGGAAGCGCATGCATATGCAGCGTGCATGCCGCGGGGTAACAACTCATACGATTCCAGCCGCGGAACAGCCAACCGAAGTTGCAAAACGCGCCGCGCGCGATGCACGAGACCGAATTCTACGGCACGTTCCGCTCGATTTCTAATGCGAGTCCGAGAGATTGCTAATGGAAATCGTCTCTTCCCTCGCCTCCTGTCTAATTCACAGGAGATTGCGCACTCTTCGAAACTTGCCAGCTCGAATAACGAAATTCTGTTATCACTGCAAACTTATTGTGGATAAATATTATAGAACGTTATATCGAAATTTCTATATATATTCAATCTCCAGGACATGGATATGTATATTCAGTCCTATGAGTATGGAAACGATAGGAACGATAGGAACGATAGACAGTCAAGAAGTTTAATATAGCAGTATTTGCAGAATCCTGAAAAAGATAAAAAAAAATATATATATATAATATAATAAGAAATATAATATATATTTATATATTTAATATAACCGCGTATCTCGATATAAATGTATATATAAAATAATAAATATGTAAAGATATAAAATAAATATAAAATACATAAAAAATATATAAATGTAAATATTCTTTTCAGAATTCGGATAGCTAAACTTCTTGGTATTTTATAATCAATTCTACCATGTGAATTTTCATGTTCTTAGAATCATGGTCATCATGGATTGAGTTTAATTAGAAAATTCATATAATGTTCTGTAATGTGTACACGAAATGTTGATACTGCGAACTTTTACAAATTTTTAATTATCGTTCTTAATTAATTTTAATAGTTTCCATTCCTACCTCTACGTTTTCAGATTTGTAAGCCGTGTGTGCTCGCTCAATATTAAAGGCAAATCTTTTCCGCGTAAGTCGAAGGTACGTGTGTTATGAGGAAAGTTCGGTAAACCTTGGGGCATAGGTTTCCATCGTGTCGTATAGACTCCTTCCTAGAGAAGATCACTTTCACCCACCATCTCGTTCCGGCATCCCATTTCATCAGATTTTTGTGATGGAAATTACTGTTTGTGTTTAGACTAACTCTCTCGCGAGTACGCGATTTTATATTCTCCGAGCCTTAGAGTCGTCAGTCTCGCCAGTCAAGAGGGAGGAAGGGAGAGGGTGACGGGAGGGAGGTTGACTGGTTTGATGGAATCGCTGTTTGAATGCATCCCTGCCGGCGCGGGCTTTTGATAAATCTGCCGTCTGATAGCGGAATGCGCTTGTCCGCGTTGTACGTTGACAAGTGGAACTTTTTAATAAAGATGCAAATCAGAAATGTTACGGTTTATTCCTGAGCTGCAAGACGCGAACATACATACTTTCGTAAAGTTTGCAAATTGATTCAGCGATTGTTAAGTTTCGCGTATTTTATGATAACATTTATTTATATTTTTACATTTTTAATTTATTATACATATATATATATATATATATATATATTTATGCGTATAAATATTATATGATATTTACACACATACACATGATATATAAAAAAGCATCTTTTTAATCGATGCGAATAAATATAATATTAATATGATTATCCATATAAATGCCTCTAAAAAGATGAATCTTGTTTCATTGATACTGGAAATGTTTTATTGATGCTAGAAAGTGATTCTTAATACTATATATAAGAACGTTTGTATGAATATAGATTTGCGTTAGAAATGAACACACAGCGTAGAGGTATCATTGTGCAATCGTTTCTTGAGATCAACGTATACGTTTGTTTTGCCCTACGAAAAGTACTTTATTCGCGAACGATATCCATAAAGACAAGAAGCGGAAGGATGAAACCGGAGAGAGGAAGTAGGGCGAATGATTTTTTTTTCCCTCTCGTTTAATTGCGGCGATTCCCTCGTTTTTACTGAAAAGGAATATTCTGTATTATTATACAGAATATTCACGGGAGAATATAACGCCATTATAAATATTTAACAGTATAATATTTAATGTTTTATTAACGCGTACTGATTATAACAATTTCTTTGTGATTGTTATTAGTTCTTGGTCTCTTCCTTTACGGTAGAATAAAGAAATTGTACATTTTATATGTACCTTTGCACTTTAATATAAAATTCTTTTTCAGAATCGTACACGTAACTACAGTGAAGTTTTGACTTCGTGTCTATAAAAGTATGATATTTAAGTTCGACAAGCTAAAAGATTCAATCACGTTATGATTCTAATCAGAATCGCATGTTTTACTGATCGAAATTTATCGAACGAAGGCGCAGATCGACAAGCGATTGAAGCGCGATATTCATCGAATGCTACGAAAAGACGCACAGAACGGAAAATCGCTCAAGAATTCGCGTCCTTTTGAGACCACGGTCCTGATAGTGGCTCGTTCTGGAATATCGAAGGTGGTATAGGGAGAGGGGGGGGAGAGACTGGGAGACGGGGTGGATTAATAAGAATGAAATTGCAGGGTAGGAGCCAACGTCGTAAAGTACACGGTCGATGAAATCTCGCTCACCCCTTTTTCCCGCTTCCCCTCCAGATCGTCGGAGGGCACGGCGTCGTTATTAAAGGCATCGTAGAAAATAATAAAATGAAGATTAATAGCGCGAGCTCGCGTGCAGCCGCGATGATGCATCGTCGAGTGCAGTATGCATGAAGTTGTTTACGATATCGTTCGGAATTCCTATTGCGAGGGAGGAAACGGGAAGAAAAGAAACGCTCCGCTGCACGAGTGGTATCGCTGGAAATATCTGACGCGAAGCACAGCTTTATCAAACGCTGCACTTATCATACGTATTCTCGGAAGAAACGCTGTCGCTAATAAACCGACACGATATCTCTCAGCGCGTACCGAAGCAATTAAATAAACCTTACTGTACTGTAAAGCGTTTTGCTGTAACAGAGAGATTCTGCGGTCTGCGAATTATAATTCATCCCCTTCGAATCTCAGTGGCGATTTTTACTGTACGGCCGCGGCGCTTTATCGCGTCGCGTCGTATCGAACATGAGGAGGCAAAAGTGCGGGCGGACGGCCGATCGATGTTTAATTCTAGGGGAACACGCGAGGCCATCGACGTTAATCAAGTTTCATGCCGCCGCGCTACTTAAGATCGTTCAGAAATCCGTTATAAATTCAATTTACCCGGGCCGGATATTCAAATTAGTCGTAGCAAGTTTTAAGTTACCGCCGCTGCCGGGGCGGTTACGCGACCGTATATTAACCCCTGCTGTCCGACCACTCTGGCATATTAAAATCGCAGATTTGTTCTCTTAACGCCCCGCCGCGAGCTAGAAATTATTTTTCGAGCTCGATATTAGTGCCGATAAGAGCGCTTAATGCGGGACAACCCGCCAGATTGGGAATTGAGAATTTTATGTGATTAATTGGAGCACCCCTCGAAGGACTCTCTGCGGGATCTATTTAAGAGATTAACTTGCCGGCAATATATTTTCTACGCGACAAGAGAACGAGCGATTGAATGGACACAAAATTATTAAGCGAGAGACAAAGGAAGTTCTTAGGAAATGAAAATTGGTATTTGAATATATTCAGATTAAACGAGAAAAATTTGCTGGAAAGTTAACGTTCAGGTTCTTTAGTCTACGAGCTATATTGCAATTTAACGCTTTTAATCGCTCTGTCTTTATATTATTAGAGTGTCCCTTTATATTACAAGATGCCAGAAACTCTCTCTTTAAAGAGGAGAAAAAGATTTCCATTTATATTTCGTAATGAAAATTATTCATTCTCATAGAATATTTAACGTTTATAAAACTCGAAGCTATTATTTTGTGTGTGTATTATTATTTTAAAATGAGATATTTCATCAATTCGGGATTGCCGATGATGATGCATATTCGTAGACACGACTCGCGCTGCTGTTTAAATTTGTTTTCGGACGATACTCACTACACAATCCTTGATACAGAACGCGTATCTCCCGTCGATGCTGACATGCCTCCAAGCGAAGCTTGCACTCGTTGCTGTAGCTGATGCCATCATCGCCGCATACGGGTTGAAATTCCGCCGGACAAGTCGGACATTCGCACACGGCACTGCCGCTGATCTCCGCGCAAATTGCTCCCCATTGACACACCTGCGAACCGAATAATCATACGTGGGATTTTATGCCATGTGCAATGCTGTACAACAAGGAAAGCTATCATCGTCTTGTCTTTTTTCAATTAAGTATCACGATGGTTCAAGTTACTAATTGCTAATGCTAATAAACTGACATCAATGATTATTGAACGTTATACATATTCATCTATAGATCTTAGATATAATTACATGCTGTCCTTTTTTATATATACTAAAAAAAAAAGTCTTGCAAATACAGTCACAATTTTTTGGCTGCAAAAAATTAACTAAGATAGATAAATGATTAGCAAATATTGTGATATCGCATATGTTTAGTACTTAACCAATCTAAATAACAGAGACAGAATTTATATTTCAATTATTTGTGAAATTTAGAAAGAAAATTTGTCTGTGGCGCCTGTTTAATCATACTTATTATAAAATTTGACTATATAATTGGCAATAAGACTTGAATTTTCTAAAAGGTATTGTTAAATGTTACTGCTATAAATTTTGTATGTGACATACAATTCTTTTTAGCAGACACAAAAAATAGCGAGAAATCTAGCCAGACATCAACAAATATTTTTTTGAGTGTAATATATCTAATTATTATATATACTAATAATATTATATTATTGGATACATTATATAAAAGAGATAGATTATATGTATATAACTTTTATGTAATATTCTAATAATATAATATCTTCAAATTGCCTTAAACCTAAGGCAAACGAAAATGTATTGAAAATGTAAACAATGAATGAATTAAATGGCAGAAAGTCTGTCGAGCGTATCGAGAACGTCCATAAAGTCGTTCATGAGAAATACATGGGACGAGAAACTCAATACACGAATGTCTTCCTGAAATTCATCGAGCTCGATCTCTCCTCGTTCCCTTTCGTGCTAGTACGTACTAGCTTTCCCACGGAGATACCCGGCACAGCGTCATCCAATTAGCGACAATTGCTTTTGGCGAAGGAGCTCGTCGAAATGGTGAAGATCTCACCTCGGGCTTTCGAATTTTGCGGGGAAATCGAGAAAGTATCGAGAGGGAGAAATAGTGAAAGAGAGGAAATTCCCTCCACACTCCATCGGACTCTTGATCCCTTCCAATTTCTGCGGTGAATACATCTAGCAATTTCCATTTCGCGAGCGAGCTCGGCGTCGATTACAAACCTTGTTTTGTAGACCAATGACGTTCGTAGCTTAAATCCAGCTAAATCGTGTGGCGCTTTAAATAGCAACGCGCTATTTCTTTTATGAAACTGAAAATCCCTGTCGCAGACGCGATATACGACAATCTAAATTTTTAATTGTCAAAAATTCTTTCCGCTTTTTGCAGAATTTATTTCAAATTTCTCGGTGCTTGATATGAACATTGAAACATCAACAATAGGTTTTACACGATCTCATTATATCTCATTGTGAATTTTACATCAGCCACGCGTTGGCCCTACACGTCGTATTCATTTAATCAATTTGTTAAATTTAATGGAATATTCACGAGCTAGAATTCTCAAGCCGGTCTTTCCTAAAAAGAGAAATAATTCACATCGTCGAAATTGCGAGGAACCAAAGACAAACAAGAAAACTTGCTCGCGTTGCGCCGAGCGCGGAAACGGAAGCGGAAATCGCGAATGTGTCTCGCGTTTCCGTGTGTGTGAGATACTAGCTGGTACTGACCTTCTCAGAGCAGGGTCCCCTGGAGCCGCATATGCCGACATAGGCGACCTCGATGTTGGCCTTCGTCAGACACGCCTGCCTCTTCAGCTCGCACATGGACGTGTAGGTTGTTCCGCCGCGGGCGCACACGGGCCTCATTACTGGCTCGCACTCGGGACGACACTCGCATGTAGCGATCCCTTGTCGATTGATCGCGCACTGCTGGTAGAAACTGCACTTCGCCGCTTCGCAGGGATTTTGTTCTACGAAATTGAACGATCGTACGACTTTCGTCGGGATTATTCTTACTTTTACAGATCATTTCAGAAATCGTGTTTTTTTTTTTTTAAAGCACGGATAGTGCTATATAAATAAAAAAGTAGTACAAATATGTAATTAACACGAAAAGAACAGTTTTACTAAAGCGTCTAAAAATTTAGTTAGATACAGATCTAAAAATAATTTAGTTGAATCACTAAAATAATTATGTAGGATGTTCAAGCATGATGAGCAAGCTTATCCTTTATTCATTACTGTCCGACAATCGCATGTGATGAGACAAGAAACAATTAATTTATACGATTTTTCTATAATGTATTTATATTCCATCATTGTTTTATATTTGACATTTTGAGTAAAAAATTTTAAGAGATGTTATATTACCGGAGCTGCAGGCGCCGTTGTACATTTTCTTGAGCGGTAATCTTGAGCGGCAGGCTTCCTGCCGGAGGTTGCACTCGTTCGAATACGTCTTGCCGTCGCTTCCGCAAACCGGCGAGAGTTCGACGCCACATTGTTCCCCGCAGCGACAGGCTGGTTGCCTCGAACCGTCCAGCTGACAGATTTCCGGTTCCAAGCACTCGACAGTTCCGCATGGGTCTGGAAAATTAATTCGTAATTAACAGTCATACAATAAAATAAATTAGCGTGAATAACATGAATTCAATCATATGTGTAATGAATGATGTGCTGCATTACGCTGAATAATCGCTGATTCTTTTTAGTTTTCTGAAAACTTTAGAAAAAAAAAATAACATGTAAATTTTCGTAAAGAGCCTTGTTACACTTATATCTACTTTTCGCAAAAAGGATCCTTAATTATCTCACAATTACAGAATTCACCTTGAACGAGACGTGAGTAATTATAAGGATTGATCAGATGATCTGCGTGCTGAAAGTTTCATTTGCATTCGATCGGCTCTTCCATCTCATTTCGGGAATTACTACTAATCCCGACGAAATCGAATGAATTTAAATAGCCTTCTTGCGATTCCTTTTTATGAGTCGTCATTTACATACGAGAGTCGAGAGAGTTCGCGTAACGGACGAATAATGATAGAAGGTCGCAAGGACCGAGAAGTTTGGTCCAGTTGGAGGAGATACAGCCGCACCGAGATTAATCTTCGCCCTCCGACCAAGGAAGGAAGGAAGTTGGATTCCGTTTCCTGTCTACAGGCGGTAGGTAGGTTTAGCCTTATACCGGCGGCTGACGAGGCAAGTTCTCCCCCGGCAGCGGTGGTGTTTCTCGGCGTTAGCTCGAGTTACAGTCCAGTGGAGCGACTAAACTCGACCCTTCCGTAACTCAAACTCCTGGCCGTTCTCCGTCGGCGCTTGGTGCGTCAGTTAGTTTGAGTTTAGCACTAATCGATCTCGGGGAAAAGTAGTCGTTGCATCGCCACAGTTGCGAGATGATCGACGTATATTTGCGATCGTTCTTTATTTGGTAAACGATATTCTCGAGATTCAGGTAAACTCCCGTACTTTTATTTGCCGTTCATTCATATCGTTCCATCGCATTCAGACGTCTCATTCAGGGACGTCACGAGATGATTAGCGATTAATGGACGACGAGAACATTCCTCGCCATCCTTTTCATCGCTTCGTAATTCCATTTCCGTGCGATGGGAACGCGGGTCCTTATATCGCTTCCATCGCTTGCATCGGACGAGATAGAACGATGTCATCGCGTCCTTTCAAGATCTCCGCGCTCCTTAATGGGATTTCTCACCCTGCTTCTTTCCCGCCGTCCGCCTGCAGCAGCCTTCATCGAAACACCGGCCACGATCCGATCCCTCGGGGGCGGGGAGCGAGAGTATGGGTATGGTTACGCCGGCGCGTTAACTTCACGCGACATTACCCTGATGCGGATTTCTTTGTATTATCGGGCCGGGGCCACGACGTGAAAGCCGTTGGAAGACCTTTTCAGTATGGACGACGGACCTGCCGTTCGACGGTTGGAATCTCCCATGGAACGTGTGCAAAGACGAACGACGCGATGCGGTATATCGCGACGCGGGTGACTGATGAGCTGTTCGCACATTCCTCGTATTATTGGCGAATTATCATTTAATTTAGCGGAGAAAAGAGTCGCGATAGGCACGGAATATCAATTTATTTTGCTGAGTAGAAATTAATCTAGTCTAATCTGATTCAGCGTCTTGTGGCTGGCTAGTACTGATTAGATTAAATTTTTTTAATTCGATTTTGGTTAGTTACACTGAGAGAAATCGTTTGGTACACTGAAAAAAAAGTCTGGTTATAACTACCAAATGTATAGTGAAATAGTATCAATTAAATATTTTGTCAATATAACCAAAAATAATTTTATTTTACTAAATGTTTAATAAATATTATCAAATCTGGTATAAGTTACTAAATATTTAGAAAAGTAAAATTATTTTTGGTTACATTGACCAAATATTTAATTGATAGTATTTCACTATACATTTGGTAATTATAACCAATCTTTTTTTTCAGTGTAGAATAGTGATCAAATGAATTTTATAGTTAGTGGTACCAAAAACTTAGTTACATTTAACAAAACTTTTTGTAATTTGTTGTATGAAAATGATTATTTGGTTAAGGCTACAAATTGTTTGGTCAAAACAACTATATATTTAGTAAATATTACTATAAAATTCATTTGATCATTATTCAACCAAACTTTGGTTGATTCTACCAAACATTTCTCTCAGTGTATTGGTTATATATTTTTAATCACACACACGCACAAATTTTTGTGTAACTGTAAGTTACCCAAAAATTGATAATTATGTAAAAAGTGTTTTTTAGCTTTTAATTTACTTTTCTATTTCATGATTATAGAGGACATAAGGTTTAATTTTTACTAGGATGCGGACAATAATTTTATCGAAGTATGATGTATAATCGCAAAATGTGATTGCCATTGTACAGCAAATTATGGTTCGAGGAAGAAATTTTTTATTCTGATAAGAGAGCACACGAGCCTCTTGAAGGATCCTCGATTTATCGATTCCTGAATCGAGGAACCAGTCTTTGAGGTGATTTTCGGATAGGAGAGACATTCGTGAGGTAACCGACTTATGTACACACGGCGAGAGTGCATCCTAGTTACTTCCGCTAAAGCAACTGCAAATATCGATCCTTTTTAGACGCCTTCCTTTCATGTGCAGATACCATGCGCATACCTCTCTCGCATTCTACGAATACTGCAAGTGGGAATATCTCAAAATCGCTCGGCGCCCGGTAAAAGCCTTGTAAATTGCCAGTCGCCTTCATCCACGAACAGAGCATCATCCATTTCGTCTGTAACTTGACGATTTTGCCAGTTTGCAAGTCTGCCTCCCTCTGAAAGCGGATGTATCGCGTCGCGATTGAGTTTTTTTTTTTACGAGAAATATTTTTTATACATATTTTTTTTCTCCCTTTATATATACGTATTAAATAAACGAAAAGAGAAAAATTCAATGGGATGAGACGCGCGTTAAACGGCGCGTAAGCTGCAACGTATAAGGTATAAACCTCCTGGAGCTAAAATCCTGTCGAGGCTTCTCGTTTTCTTCGTGCGCGTCTCGACCGCGAAAACGTCCCGGAAGCCTTTCTTTTTGCCGGTGCGCGACTCCGGAAACTATGAGAAGCTATACGACGAGACGCGGTTTGACATTACGCGGGAGTAAGGTACAAGGGTATTATGTCTGGGGAGCAATGACTGGGTTTATGTTAACGGCACCTCCGCGATGCTTCCGGCTTGATGTACCGCTCCATCTCTCGCACAGCCGCCTCCGGTTCGACCTATCCACGTTCGTTTCTCGTCTCCGCATAAGTCTTCCAGTGAATGTTTCTCTCTCTTTCTCCTTGCTTCACTTAGGTCCCAAACGCGTAAACATGAGCGCGTAAGAGCGGACGGCGCAATTTACGGGGTTGCGGAGGACGTAAAATTTCGGTTGAATTCGAGCGGCGGAGGAAGCAGGACAAATTGCTGCCTGCTTGTGTAAAGATAAGTTTTTTATGACCGCATCAACGCGGTCAGAGAGTAGCGGCTGTCTCGATACCTGTATCATGAGATGGTGTTGCGGTTAGTAGTTGTTGATGATTGTTGTCAAAGAATGATAAGATTAATTTTTGAAATTCAAAGTATTGCAATTCACATTGAATATTGAATTCTTTTGCAATCTTTCTAATGTTTCGCTGGCTGCGATTTTCATTTTGTAATCATTAATAAGTTAGTTATTAGATCGATATGTGAATAATAGACAACAAGAAATAAGAGGAAGTGCCATTCGTCGAAGCGGATCTTGATGCTTAATTTTAACTTTTATATCAATTATTAAATATATTTTTCAGATATTTAAAGCCTTTTTTTTAAATATTGTTCGCAACAAGTTTTTTACAGTTTTCAAAATGCTTACAGCATCGTTATTAAAATTTGACGATTAAATTAATTTAAGATATTATTTCTAGCTTCAATTTATAATTGCGTTTTAAATTCGATAAACCATATCGGCACGCAGTCTGTAAGATTGAAAAATATATATTTTTAATAATTGATACGAAAATATTAAACACTGACAAATAAACTTACTCAAACGTAACTCACTGAATTTTTTTAAATTTGACATAAATGTAGAACTATGAAAAATATTTTATCCATGTCTTTCCATTTTGGTTCATAAATAGTAAAATAGTTTTTGAAAAAAAATCGAAGAAGTACACTTGGGTTTACTTGTAAGATTCGCTTCGACCGAGAAATGATACTTCTTTTTATCTCTTTAGATAGAATCATGTTCTCTCATCTCTTCTAATCAGTTGTTTTCGCATTGAAAATTACACTTCTTCGCA
This sequence comes from Solenopsis fugax, assembly GCA_003595255.1. Classification (NCBI taxonomy): domain Eukaryota; kingdom Metazoa; phylum Arthropoda; class Insecta; order Hymenoptera; family Formicidae; genus Solenopsis; species Solenopsis fugax. Next base: position 28,643 of record QKQZ01032320.1, on the reverse strand, counting down.
GTTTATTTCTGTGTTTGCCCTTGCAATTTTTATCGAATCTAGCTTCCAGCGACTCCGTTAGATAGATAGCGATAATATGACAACATGATCAATATCTAATTCACAGCAATGATATTTCCGGGCGGGCAACAAGGACGGAATAACCGGAGCTCGTTAGCGACTCTTTGAATAATGAGCGCAATACTCACTTCGTCTTCCATCTCTCCTATAATCGAACTCGCGCGAGTACCCGTTGAGTACCAGCCTGTTTGTCACCGGCGGTTTTTAACCGACGACGACGTTCGTTCTTGTGCCGCCTCTATCCAGCTGCGGCGCAATCTCGCCGCTATCGACACTTACACGGTCATCGATAACCGATCGCGCCCGTTACTTACGCCCGCTCGTTTCTTGCCAACTATAGCGCTCGCCTTCGGCGCGAGAGAAATCGCTTCCGGCGCGGGGATGGGTCTCGCCTGCTCCCTTTTTCGCCGATCTCGAGCGCGACGTCGTCGTATAGACGCGTCCGTTTCCTCGGGCTGCGAATCGTTTCCTCCTCCGAACCTGACACCACCGAAATTTCCGGCTCGTTGGGTCCCGTTTGCAAGAAGTCCCGTGGATAAACACATTTGCTTGTTGGTTTGTCTCGGGTTTACACCACGCAGTCTCTTTCCCCACACCCACCTCGTCGTCTTTTCGCCGTCGTACAAGGGCGAGCGCATCTCGGCACGGCTCAGCTCGGCTCGGCGAGTGTGAGAATTTAGTTGAATCCATTTCCGAGGTGCCACGCCTCGGGGATCCGACGTTCCTTCATGGCCGGCTCTACCATTTCTCGGTCGACCCTTATTTCGGCACGTTCGAGCGTGAAGAAAATAGCGCGCGCGCCTTTCTTTTCCTCGAGGCTGGATATGCGTGACGGGAGCGACTTGCGGGCGGTGTCTCACGAAAGCGGAAGGGAAGAGCGTAGCGAGCTGGATAGAGTTGATAGAGCCGCCCCTCCTCCCTTTACCGTGTACGCTGGAAGAAAACTCGCTCGGAAGACGAACGGAGGAACAAGCGAGTTGGGAAAATATTTCCAGGAGAAAGCGAAATAAAAATTTAATCAATACGTTGCCATTACCGATGACGGAAGTATGATATACGAGACTGCGAAGTATTATGGCTACGTTCTACGGTAATAAAGAAACGAACAATCGAAATAAATCAGAAAACGGTAACAAGTAATGTAAATTGTAGAATTCATTTACGTAAAAAGAGCCTTTGATTTATTCGCAGTTGCTGATCTGACAGATCTGCGATTTTCTTCTTCAGAGTTAATACCGGTATTTTGCTTTCCCCTATCCTTTATTTTTTTTTTTCTTTCAAGTCGAAACTTTTAAGAAATGCTTCTGCGCAATATACTGTTCTTCTTCATGTTATATTTACGATGCTAATAAAAGTAGCTTATGTAAGGAATCGATAATTACGACGGAGGCTCGACGTCGCGGCTCCTGAAGCAAGTTTCCACCCTCTTGCACAGGGTTTCAGACGCGGAGGTATGAGACCTCGTCTACTCTTTTTCCACGTTCCGTTTCACCATCCAATCACGACCGCGAAATAGTAGCTGCGCCGGCGGACGAGGAGGGGAGCCGAAAAGTCTCGAAACTTTTGGGAGTTAATTTGATTTATCGTACCGTCGTACCGTCACTTCAGATTCATGCCTCGAGCCACCCCCTCATCTAGGACGACGAGATGACGAGGAGAGTGAGAGATAGAGAAAGAGAGAGAGAGAGGGTGGGGGAGGGAAGAATCACGAGAATTCGCGAATGGAGGATTCCGCGAGGCGAGGTGGCACTTTACGAGGAGAATTTATTATTGATTCCGGCGTTTAAAAGGGTCGCAACTGGCGCCGATTGATAAAAGAGCAACCCCATTGTTGTACTAGGCTTTCCGTCCAACGAGAGAACCGACTGAGGAAACTCCGAGTCTTCTCTCACTCTGCCTCGCCTCCCTCCCCATCCGCCCCGTCATTCGCCTTCGACCATTCCTGGCCGGATATTGCGTTTCATTGTTCCTGGTATAATACGACGGCAGAAACAGTGGAACGAAAAGAGAGAGAACGTTCATCTTTGTAAACTTCCGGCGCGCGCAACCCGCTCCCTTTCGATCTCTCTGATCTTTACGTCTCTATTACACTTCCTTTTACTGTGTATACGTCGCGGGCCGTTATTAAGCTTCACGATCGCATCGTACGATGAGCGTCGCGGATTTACCTCGCGTACTTACGCGACTACGAAGATTATTATTTTCAAGTATCGCTCTTTACACGCTCGTAGAATTTACGACGCTCTACTGCGGACGCGAACATGAGATATCTGCACTTTCATCTACGTTCTAATACTCTCATCATAAAATCTCGTGCATTTTATGAGGCCTTTCAAAGTTCAACCGTAATTTTCACGAGTTAAAATCGAGTTTATATCCGTGCAACGTTGAATCGTTAATTACATTAGTCACTTATTTACACTATGTGGACATAAAAAAAATTACCTACCTAGAAAAAGTTACAAAGAGCAAAAAAGAAAGGAAAAACTAAATTTGCACGAAACAATTGTTATGCAAAGCAATGGCGTTTTATATTATAATGTATTTTAAATTATATTAAAATTATATTACAACGTATATATTAAAAAGTTTAAAAATAGTATAGCTAGCTAACTTGGAAATATAGCAGAATATTTCGTGCTGTAGAAAAATCGTTTGCACGAAGAATTAGAATAAAAAAATAAGTCTGTAATTCTTTAGATTACACAGCCACACAAAAAAATAAAAGTGTCATGTCCGAGAGATTAGACCCATGTATTCCTATGTATTTTGAGGCTCTGAAACCGAATATGACCTCAGAATTGCGCCATCAGTTCAAGATTTTTTTTTACCCTCAAAAAATTGCCAAATATTCCTTAAATTTACCACTATTCAGCTCGATTATTAAAAAATCCTGATGGCGCAATTCTGAGGTCATATTCGGTTTCAGAGCTGCAAAATACATAGGAATACATGGGTCTAATCTCTCGGATATGACACTTCTTTTTTTTTGTGTGGCTGTGTTATCTGTAAAAGCGATTTTCTTCTTAATGATGTATGTCACACGAGTCACATCGCACAGTTACCAAAAATATAAAAATTTTATCGATTGTTCTGTTATTACGTTTGAATATCTACAAAATTTTAGCACAATCTTCTTATTGATTTAAAAGTTATTTATTTTTGATTTACATAAAATCGCATTTTATACAGTAGTATTTATTTGCAAATTTGATAAGAAAGTAGTATTACGAATCAAATTTTTTTCATACATTACTATAATACTTTAATAAATGTTCTTGCAAAAGTTTATTTGATTCTATTTACACGTTTAAAAATTATTTACATAAAACTGAAGCAAAATATTATCATTTTCGCTGTATAAGCTATTATAAACCAAAACCGTCATTATAAGCCAAATTTTTCGTTGTTTTACTCTTTGCACTAATTTCAGGGCGAAAATTCAAATAATAATCATGGCCAAAATTTATTGTCGTTAACTATAAAAGAAAAGACTGAACCTAAGAAGCCTACAGTTTTGAAATTTCGAGAACTTTTAGTTAATATTGTATAGCCAAAACGTTCTTAAAGTGGATATGTCGCGAACTCGCACCATTTCTATTCTGAATTTCTCAATTATTATCAAATCGTCTGAAATTCACTATTTATATAGCCCCTTTCGTTCACATGTCTCCAACGATTATTGCTAAGGAGTGCAGATTGGAATCGTTCGGCGATATATTTAGGCTCGTTAACCGGCGCGATTACCGTAACCGCGTTACTGTCTACCGCGCCGGGTTGCACAGTGCCACGAAGACGGTGTGAAGGAACGAAGGGGAAACGGTGAGGATGGACTTACCTAATCCTAAGCAAACACGGCCTACTCCCGGTAGCTGCCTGTCTGATCAAACATTTGTCTTTACTACTCGGTTGATTAAACGCCTGCCAAGTTTGTACTGCTTCTATAGTAAGGAGAAGGAAACCTCGAGAGCGAGGGGTTAGTTGAGGGGAGCTTTCTCATTCGTGGGTGTGTATACGACTATCTGTGGGCACGAACGGTGACAGCTGTGTGGAATATAACGCATTAAGGGATGGATATACCGTATAGGATGCTTTAGATTAGACCGGCTCATGCAAGGAGCTATGGTGATAGTTGTATCGATATCCTTCCAATATTTAAGAACTTGACATTGAAAATTATTGTAGAATAAATTTTAAGTGCGACCTAATAATATAGTCTAATTTTACTTTTCTTATTAATCTCGTGAGGAAATTTTATCTGCTTTACGTGATGCTAACAAAAGTACTAAATATTAAAATGACAAAGGTAACTTCCTCTTTTCAACTTTGGCTTAATATTGAATTTACTTGAAATTATTATTGAATGCATTTAAAATTATTAGAGAATATTGAATTTAATTTTCGCAAATAATTCTATATCAGAGCAGAGAATTTTGAGGCATCCTGTATAGGAGATCCTGATCCTGCGAGGGTGAATAGATGGAGTGATGTAGACGGTTAAGAAACGGTTAGGGATGGTTGATTGTAAGAGTGTCTCTTTACACTCTTGACAAATCGCTTTAGCCGAAATGTAAATAATTATAACGAAATATTGTCTGCAGAAATAATGGCGCTTTAAGCAGTTTTGTTCACACTAGCGAATTATTTAGGACGTGGTAACTTGTTGACAAAAAATAATAAAGTGAAAATAAATGCGGAACAGTAACCCGTTTAAAAAAATTCAATGAAAGCTTGTAGTATAATACAACGTTGCGTAATCCTTTACGTACATTCAAAATCGATTTTACCACAAAAATACAGTAAAATCGCATTGATATCTAATTTGTACTTATATTTGTATTTGTAATGTATATAAGAAAAAGATTTCATGTATCATAATAATTTAATGCATCATAAGAAACATAATTTATGAATCTGATTTTGGAATAATCTGGGAATATGTTAACATTAATTAATTTTTAATATTAATTTATTTACTTTGATAAACATATTAATCTTTTATTCTGATTAACAACGATTAATTATTAATCTTAATCCATTCAAGCGAAAGAAATCTATTCAGAGTATACTATAATTATATAATTTAATTTATTCGTTAATTTTAATTTGTCTAATAATTTAGAGTGTACATAATTTATAAACTCAATCTTTGTGTTTTAATAAATTTACAAATTTAAAAGAAAGAAAGTAAAATGCATAATTATTTTATTTAATCTATACAATCTAAATTTATTTAAATTGATTGAATTGATTGCGGTAATAATAGAGTTTATGTTGTAAATGAATTTTGTGATATCGTATTAAATGCTTCTTAAGATGCCGAAACTGCTTACTCAAGACATTACTCGAATCGTATAGAACTTACCGCACTTGCCACGAAATGCCACGGTGATGTTAGTACGATTCTCGCATGCGGCTCGATTTAGGTCGCACAGCGTCGGATAGTCGATCCCGTCCGAGCCACAGACAGGTCCCGATCCCTCGTGATCCCCTAAATTTGGGCAGAATTGCAAGCATTTGCAGCTCGCTTCCTTGCCGTCCCTGCTTCGCACACATTGCGAACCTTGAGAGCAGTTGAGCTTGTCGCAGGGATCCTTGATTTCTGTAAAAAAAATCATCGAGGTCTGATATCAGTTAATCGTCACGATAATCACGTTATTTGATAACGTTTGAAGACAGTTATTTTAATAATTCGATTAATTCAATAATTAATAATTCAATTAATTCCAAAATATGAATATATTAATTCCGGAATACATTATCAAATGTATATGAGTACATTTATTTACATAACCGATATTATGTGTTTTAGAATAATTTATATGATGTAAAATATTTCTCTCAAAAACTGCTATTATTTATAATTGATAATATTTTTCTCAATTCTTTTGTAAATAAATCCGCGCATTAAATAATCAGTCAGACAATAACTATCAGTTATTACACATTTCGTCGAAGTGAAAATGAAGATCTGCATCTCGTGCAGTATATCTCGTTTGGTCTAATAATGCGCGTATATCGGAAATGAATTGGTAATGGTGCCGATAATCCGTTGATGAGAGTAGTTTGATGTTACGGTCAATCCCATTGACGGAAGCTAGTAAACAGCTTCGATTTCGAAGTAACGAGATGAAGGCCAATGCGATGGACGGGATCAACGCGACGTTTCATCAAACGGTGCATGTTTGCCGAGGACAATCACACGACGATACATAGAATTTAATGTTCGCGTATTTGGAATTGGCGCATCCAGTTTACGACGGAAATGCCAAGCAGCATGTAATCCTTCGTCCCGGTAGCGGTGTTTCCCGCCGGAATGCTGTTGTATCCCGTGGAGTTGCAAACGTTTGCGTCATGTCTATTCGCAAATTGTATGTGTTCCCTCGAAATTTGATTCGGTTTAAAACATACCAGAGCAGTAAATATATTTCAGTCTTCGAATTTTATCTTAAAATATTCACTTTATGCACTCCCTGAGACTCTGGCACGTTTTAGAATTCACTTTAAGTGATCTATAATTCACATCAAAGATTTTAGGATAAAATTTTATAATTTAACTTTCTGCATGTTTCGATTATGTAAGTACATATTTGATTCTTTTTAAATGTTATTTATACTACATATTGCATCATAAAATTATAAACAAAAAATTCTTGAATTTTGATACAATTTATATTGATTGTCTAAGGGAGGATTTACAGTATATTATTTCCTTCCTTTATTTTTCCCTATACATATAATCCCGCGATGTAATGCTCTACAGCGGTCCATGAAATATACATATACATGGCCACGGAACTAATTATTCGGACACACAGAATATTGGGTGCTTATTTTATGCTATAAATTTATTAAATATTATAATTTTGTAGGGAAAATTCGATTGGAAGTGAAAACTTTTGTCAGTGATATATTTCTCTCTAAAATTTACTTATGTTTAAATTGAAAATATTTAGTTGGCCTACTGTTAATAAAATCAGATCGAAAGTTGTATTTGAATAAAATTGCAACAAAACGTCGATTCTACCTTTTATCTCTTATCTTTATTTTTTTACTTAAATCTGAGAATGTGTGAAAAATTGTGAAATTGTGGCGGAATAATATTAAATAAATTAGATAATCTTTTTTATACTGTCACAAAAATAATTATCCGGACACACAAAATATTGGGAGTTTATTTTATACTAAAAATCAAAAGCATATTTTTGAAATAAAAATGCGTCACTGCCGTCACTAGTAAGCTGTTTTCATTTCCAATCGAGTTTTCCCTAAAAAATTATAACATTTGGCGAATTTGTAGCATAAAATACTCTTAAAATCCTGCGTTCGGACAATTGGTTTCGTGACTGTATACAACATACCGTGTTCAGTGTCACCCGTTCTGTGCACCTGATCCCTAATTATTTTTAATCGTTTATTTACAAGCCGTCTTTTATGATAATTAGGTGTTGGCGCGAAAGGTGCTAGCTTTTCCGATTCGAACAATTCACAAAACGCGACAATTCGCTTTCCAGCGGTCGGCGGCGAGTACACGTGTATATAGCGCGGGAAAAGTTCGCCGTATTTTCCGCGGAGCTTAATCAATGATATTTTTTCCGTAACGCGAGCCCGTACCACCACCGTCGCCGCCGCTGCCGAAATGTAATTGCAGGCCATAAACACGCCGGACGCGCGTGTACGTACGATACGTTACCGGCCGTAACGCTCCGTGAAATTAAATCCGCGCGATTCGCGATGAATAAACTATCGCCCGCTGGGATTCATTCGCGACGGAATTTACGCGCCGCCGTCGTTTTTTTTTTTGGCGTCGGCGCGGCGAGGAAAAAAGGAACGGGCGCGTGTCCCGCACGGGCATCGCGCGGCTCCCCGGCGTGCTGGATCATTAATCCCTAAGGGCAGGCTCGAAAGAGCCGGTGCATGTATGTACGTCTGTGCCTGTGCCTGTATGCAGAGGCGTAGGGAGGGTTGTTTGTGCTCCGTTAAAATTTTATCGCGCGTGCATGAGAGAAATTTGCGGCCCCCAACTGAATATTTCCGCAGATGGGCGTCGTAACCGGTGAGAAATATTTCTCGAGGAAAGTGGACGTGATGGTTTACACTCGGTTACTGCATGAATCATTGGTATGGCGCGACACGGGCACGCGAGAGCTTTTGCGGTGTGTCCCGGATGTCTTTGTCGACGGCAAAAAGTAGAATATTTTATGTATTTTTAGAGAGAAAACTGACCGTTTTGTATCGATACGTAATCAAAGATATAAAATGACGGTTTATTTCAAAGCCCACTTTCAGATCTGTAATTCGTGTTGGAATTCAGCACAGGATTTTATTTATAAATTCATATTCTGTGTAATAACGAAGAATATTTAAAAAGTAAAAATGTATGCACACATATGTAAAAGATATATTAAAATGGATATTATTCATAAAATATACGGGACATAAATTTAAAAATAAATATAAAATTACTCTTGTTATGTGAAAGTTTCCTATATACGGTCTGCGAAATAGTCAGCCGTATTTAAACTTTATTAAATAATATATAAATACTTGTGTAAACTTAATTAAATAATATTTGGTAATAACGGTTATTCACGTACGATCTAATTAAGTTAGTCATGAATTATTATCGATTAATGCTTCCAGGCTCTGTGCTACATGTAAAACGTTTTCTATTTCGGAGCGCAGTCGAGAAAGAAAATGGGAAATAGCGCGCCAACATCCGTTGCAGGTATCCACGCGTTGTAGACTCGTGTTTTAGCTACAGAGCAGCTGAAAAGATTCGCAGCAGTCTCACTTGCTCGTTAACACTTAATGCACACCTTAGGACGTTTTGTGTCTGCGCATTTCTTTTCTATGAAATATTAAAAACGTCTGGATAAACAACGGTCTCTATCTCCTTCTTGAAAAAAGCTTGGGGTCTAAGGAACTGGTCTAGTGAGTTGTCGGCCTCAGTTGCATGTCTTTCATTCAGGACGTCTTGGGAATTCACTCTGGGACACGAATGAGCCAAGGTGTCTCTCGTATACACAGTATTTTTTCTATAGTTAAAAAATTTGTTTTTTTTATCTTTAATTAGCTCATTGATATTCCAAGGATTTCACGCATTATTAAAAAACATTAAAATTTTTATATAAAAATTTAAATTTTTGTAATGATATATTAATAGAAAAGGCAATGTTTAAAATGTAAATGTACATTAGGAAAAATGTTTTGCTGTAATAACAAATAATTTGATTGAAATGTACCGAACAAAATTATTTAATAAGTTTAAACAAATATTTCTTTTATTTACCTGTATTTCACAGAAATAACTAATTTTTTTGTTATGTGAAATATATTAATAAAAATAATTGGTTGCTGTGTGTTATAAAATATCTTAATTAAATAGTTCTTGCTGAAGCAATACCTTTACTGATACAATTTATGTATCATTATTTTTTAATTTATATCTATTTATGTATGTTAAAAAAATGTCATTTTTTTTAGGTTTCTGAATAACTCAATTTTTTAGACAGTATTGGAATCAATATTAGAACTGTTTTTGTTTTGTAGTTTGAAATGTTACCTTTAAGATATGAAAATATTTTTCTTTTAATCACTGTTATTTCGAAGTTATGAATTTTTATATAAAAACAAGTACATAATTTTCTTGTCGACTACAATTAGTCATAATATTTATATACAATGTTCTTTTTTAATTAACAACCATATCAATATTGTCTAGAGATATTACAATATATATAAAATTCATTCGATAATTTTTACATGCTTAAAAAAATGATAAAAATATTGACAGACACGAACGATCCATAATATACCACAAAGAATCGAATAAACGCAGGTGTTCATTAAGTGTTAATTTGCAAAATAACTCGTAACCGTACATCGGAGCTTCCTGAAAGTTTCGTAATCCAGTGTCTTAGGATTGTGCGTGGCACGCGATATTCCAACGTCGACGTCGAGAATAGAAGATGAAACGGACGATTATTTGCGGTTTATTTCGGAATACCTTTCGGGAAGATGTAGCAGCAGTGGGCTACCGTTAACGTGGTGCACACCATCAGCAACAGGGTGTACATTAACGTTGTACGCGATCGTTGTCGTCGTCGGCCGTTTCTTCCGCAAATCAAGTCCGCCATCCGGCGACCCATCATCTTCGCCGTCTCCTCTGCCGCTGTCGCGACCACCGTTCGCGACGCGCGATTACTCATTTCGCTTCCTTCCAATATCACCCTCTGTTCCCGTCCCCCGTACACTTGGGAAAAAAAGAGAGGAAAAAAAAAACCGGAACTATCGCTGCCGTCGTCGATCGCGGAATCTACCGGAATCTACGCTACGCGTTCGAAAGCGGAGAACCAGGAATTATTCAGTGGTCTCGTAACGCAGCGTGCACGCGGCGCGCAACAAAGTGAATGCGGAAATAGAAGCGGCGAGTGTCTAATGCTATCTGCGGACATTGGAGGTGTCAATTAGGAACGGTAATTGGAAATTCAAGCCGCCTAAGCGTTTGAAGGATGCGAGCGGTGAAGGTGCTACGCAGAATGCTAACAACAATCTAATGATTCCTATTACCCTCGTCCAACTATCATTCACTTTTCTGTGAAGTACTGTCACGTTAGTCGGATAATGAAATTTTTCAAATGGTGTTGATTGGTTATAGGATTATTTTATGCGTTTCACGACGATGGCTTTTTTTTCGATAAACGATTTGCTGTGTAATCGAGAGTTTCGTCTATTTAATTCTCTTCGATTTTGTTCCCGGTCGAGAACTCGCCCACGTTTTGTCCTCCCCCTCTCCCCCTCATTTCCTTCTCCCTAATCAGTGATAGCGATGGAAAGCGCCGGAACGCCATTACGGGCGTCGAAAGCCAGGAGCTGAGCCGGATGATTAATCGCGGCCTCGTTTGCATTCAATAACTCCCCGTCGGTGTATTTTCGATTTGGCATTCACCGCAACCCGATTATCGTCGTTAATGCATTTAATTCGCCGGTCAGTCGTCGCGCCGAGCGGTGCATTATTAATTATCGGTATGACAAACGCAATTAGCGGTCGCGTATCTCGCGCGTGTTACACCATCCGTCCGTCCGTTTGTCGTCGTGACTCGACTTGTCTCTGATATTCCCACCGATATTGCGGCTTTCTAACTTCGGGATAAACTTACCCTCGCGCGCGTAACGTGTGTGGCGGGTGTAGATGCGGATTATTTTGCATTGCATCGCGGAATTACAAACTAACGGGACGACAATCCATTGCGGCGGCAGCAGAAGCGTTCATTATCTAGAGCGAGCTCTCTAAAAATACACAAAATGTATATACAGACAGCAAACAACTGTAATGAGTGAGAAGCGTGTACGAGCTGAGCTAACGGGCATGGCCATTTAAAGCAATATTGTTATACCCATTTGAAGCGGTGAACATTAAGTCTAATAACTAGAAGCGCTTAGCGTAAACATTTACCATAGGAATTTCTAAACGACCTCATTCTTACAGCTTAGGGTTCATTCACGCGCGGGACGGTTGAGATCATCGATGGGAAAAGAAAAGCGAAACTAGTGTTTCACAAGCGGCGTTTATGTAAAAGTTCCGTTCCGTGCGAAACGAAATTTTTACTTGAAGGATTCTAAGGTAAGGCACTTTGGAATGCCAAGCAGATTTCTGTAAGAAGAGGATAGGAAAAATTTCGCGCGATATCCCACGTGAACCGAAAGAAATTAAAAATAATGATGAAGATATAAAGAGACGGAGAAAGGGTGAAAAGGAAACTTCCAAATATTCTAATGACCCCGCGTCGCTTCCGGGATAGATATTGGGACGGACGCGGCAAAATTAGATCTGGATTTAAATTGCAAGGTGAAGTTAATGAGGTGACTCAACTGAGAAATGGATGTTGAAGTTACTGGAGTTTGGAAACTGAGCGGATCCCCGAAGTTCGGCCGGAAGTTGAAGTTTTTACAGACCATGAAGGTAAGTCCCGGATGCCCTTAACGACGGTCAAATGTTCATTAAAGTCCGCCGGACGTGAACAAATGAGAGACGCTGGCACTTTCGTCGACTGTACGTGGGCAACTGATTTTTCGTAATCAGTGTAACGCTCATATCTTTAAATCATATTTTTAAATTCGTTACTCCCCTGTTATGCCCGGCTATCGTATTTCGTTCGGATAATTGGCGAAAAGTGCATACTCGCGATATTGAAATAGCGTCGATATAATTGTTACGAGTACACACCGCACTCGATTAAAATACACCGGTTATCGGATACAAAACGTATGGGTTGAATTAATTGAACGTGAAGCGTTTTATTCCGCATCTGTATCGTTTGCAGTTTTCCGTTATGGTGTCGATCTCGTAAAGAGAGCATCTCGGACATCGTTCAAATGAAACGCCTGGATGAATTTGCTTCAGTTTGCTTCATTGTTAAATTCTTGGACGTCGTTCAAATAACGCGTCTGAAATTGTTTTATTTTGCAATGCTGCAATCTGTTACGACTACTTCGCATGTAATTTTCATCATCAATTTCCTTTTTGCAAGAGACTTCCTCCTATAAATGTGACGTGTTATTTTCGTTATATGACTGTTGAAATCGAGCACGTGATAACATATTTTATTCACCATACTTTTAATGTCTTGGTAAAATAATTTAGAAAATAATTTGTAAAACTAAAAAATGTATATAATGATTAATATAAAAATATTATTAAGCATCGAAATATGCTTTCGAAAAATGGCTCTTTATCTTGTGCTCTATTCACACATTGATCTAATATTCAGCTTGTTAAAAAATAATTATTGATTCAACCAAATCATCCCGAAAGCATTAATACTACTTGTGGCTCTAGAATTTGAATAATTATGTTATCCATGAATCGCTCTAACAGGCATTCGCTCATCGATCTATTTTAATAGAACTCGGGGATTTAATCGCCGCCGATTAATGATGGAAATTAATACACCTGATAGGAAAGTTCCATTAATGATCTCTTTTCGTCTCGTTCCCGTTCGTCGGTGATGAAATAATTATCCGACCGTGTCTGACCGGGCGATCTGAAAATCCGCAGGGTTCCAATCAGGCCTTGTGGCTGGCCGAACGAGTGTTGTTTCGCGCTGCAGTGCGATTGAATGGGGTTGAATGGGCCAATTCAACGAGGGAAAAGTGCATTTCGTCGTGGCCAACAATTGCCTAATTTGGACGAATTCTCCAAATTGCCGGGACAATGTGCACGCATATCGTGGAAGAACTGACCTCTCATCCTCCCCCTATCCCTTGCGCTCTCAATCCCCCACGATCCTTCCCCCGAGCTCTTCAGTCCTTTTGGACGGCGCGTCGACGTAATATCGTAATTAATAATCCATCCTAGTTGGTTTTTGTCGGTGCACCTGACCGTCGCAGCTCGCCGTTATCGCTTACGGGTAATTTATTACCGCAGACCACCTGTGTGGCGTTACTCCTGTATGAAGGCTTCGCTTTTTTTCCGTTGATGATCACTTCAGTTTCAACGGTTCTAGTCAGAATATCGATTTTTGCAGCAATTCTGGCTTAATAAAGTCCATAATTATTACCTTTTAATTGATAATCATATGCAATAAAATTCTATTTAATATACAGATTAATTTTATTTTTATTACATATATTATTAATATAACAAATTATTTATTATTATTAATTTTAATATAATATTTATTTAATATAATATTTATAATATTTAATTTATCTAATGTATAATCTAATATAAAATTTAATTATATATTTGAATATATATTAAATCATAAATGAAGATCTAATATTTTCTAATAATGATCTGAAGATAGATTGTTTCGTCATTTTGTTTAAAAATAACAGGATGGACATGTTTTATTATTTTTTGGTTTATGAAGAGATATTGGACAACAAAAGATATTGACTAGCTGAAATAATCTATTCTTTAAGCAAAATAGCATTAAACTAAAGAAAGTGTACATTACTCGTAAAATTGATTTAGAAATTGTTTAAAAGCTTATTATATTTCAGAAACATGATATTAATATTTTTTTAATAGATTACACGAATTATAAAAATTTGGTTTCATGTGTGTATGTATGTGTGTGTATATCTTTGTGTCTTCTTTCTTTTAAATTATTTAAAAAATATTTTAAAATATTATAAAATATTTTATAACAGAAGGAGAAAAAGAAAAGGAGAAACATCTAAAAAATTTTTTTCACAAATTACATATTGATAGGATACTACTAATAATATTTCTGAAATGTAACAAACTTCTAAAGAATTTCTGGCAGCCTTCAAAGCATTTGATTAATTTCACGAGTCGCTGTTACTTCGTAAGAACAGCGCCTCAAAGACGCATTTCGAAAGCATCAGGTCTTTTCGCGTGAGTCGATTTCGAGAACCGTAACGATAAACGTCACGTCGAGCTATAACGTTCACGACCATCAAAGCGGCGCCGCTCGTTTCACGCAAGAGCGCTCGTGTCGTCTAAAAGGGCACAGTGTGTAACAGCACAGTGATAGGATTCCGTTGGGCGAGTCTAGGGTGCAATTCGACGCAATTGCCAATTAGTGGCTCATTACCGAAACGTACGATGGCAACAGAGGGATAGAATAGATCAGGTGGCGAAATCGTAGGCAGCGTAGTTTCGGAGCTTGCTGACCGGCTAGGACCTGATGATAATGGGATTCGTGCTTTGGTTGCCGTGTACCGAGTCCGGTCGCGTTGAATGAGTCTCATTAGGCAAACTTTGAGGACCGGACCGGCTATTGACGGAAATGGAGGAACGGATGTCGAAGCAAATGACGAGGGCTAGCGGCGACGACGTAAGGACCGGCCTCGAACAGGACTGTCGATTGGATCGACTGAAACGGCCGATCTGAAACAGGACCCATTAATTTCCACTTGCGCGCTCGCAGGTGCTTGTTCGTGCCAGTTATCACCCGACAGCTCGTCGAATGCTGCCGAGTTTCACACAACCCCTGTTTACAGGACCCGTTATATGCTCGAACTGTGATTTTAACGAAAACGGGCTTGGCCCAGATTTCTGGCGCACCGAGTGAAAGTGTGCTCTACGTTAGGGAACTCTCTTTCGACCAACGCAATCGCAAATCAAACCGGAAAGCCTCTCGTGTGCGCGGCTTAAATAAATACCAGTCGGGAAATCCTGACTTTCGTCATTAGTGGAGTTTCAGCGAAATCCTCAGACATCGTCACGATTGTACGCGGACTTAATGTAATTCCACTGACGCGAACGGGATGAGCGGAAAGGAATCAGATCGAACTTCAGGATTACGCTTGCTGAGCAAAAAGATCAAAGGAACGTCATACGTCATACGGGATCTTTGGTAAGATATAACACCGAAATTATATGGGCGCGTCGTCTATTTGCTCTTGCGCACTAGCAGCAAGGAAGAGATTTCAGCATGATGACGGGGACGGACTGTTTTCGCTCGAGCTTTTATGATACCAAACAACATGCGATGTTTGCGAAATCGAAATGCGATCCCGAAATGCTATCTCGAAATGGAATACGAGACCAAAAAGCATGAGGTTGCATTGTAAATAAAACTAAATATCTCTTTCGTTCTGTGTCTAGATACACAAATGTATAGAGGTAAGCTAATCGCGATAGATACGAGTATACAAATCGGATGCTGCGTCAGCAATTTCATTTAATTCGCGAACGCAACTGAAGGATTTCCTACAAAAATCAAACAAGTCTAAAAAGTTAAAAAGTTTAAATTTTCAGAAAACGTATTTATGTAATAATATTTTACATTCTTTTTTTTATACCATTAATAGTAACAAAAGATAAAGAAGGAAATATTATTTAAAATATAAAGTAATCATTTTTTTACATTTTATTTATAAAATTTTATAAGCTGCTCTTAACATTTTTTTAAATTCCTTTTTGATGATAATTTTTCTTCGGATATATAATAAATATACGAACAAAGAGTTAGATTTTAGGATTAACATTTGAGGAATTTGTTTAAAACAAATAAAAATCTCTCTGAACTTGTTTGATCTTCGCCAGAAATTTTATATTTGTTATCTATTTATATCTCCTGTTTAATTCTTTATTTTAATCAAAACAAAATTGATTATTTTTTAGAAAATCCTTCAATTGTTCCTAAGTCTGTCATCTTATTTCTTATGAAACTGTAATTATTTGTCATATATGTGCATTTGTATTATTAATTATAATAACGGATGTTCTTACGTACAGATATTTCATCATCTCTTACATTATCTTAATTACCCGACCTTTTTGAGGTCGTTAACGAGGATCAAAGTGCTAATCGATATTCGCGTAATTTAGGAAAGACAACGGACTTTGTTTGTCTGAATCGACACGTTCCCGGTGTTCGATTTGTCTTGGGTCAGTCGAACATCGTCGAGAAAAAGGGGAACGATTGCTGGAGGATGCGAGAGAACATTAAAAGCTCAATTATCACGGGCTTAATTACAGGACGCTTGTTATACCAGTTTTCCCGTGCACGTTTCCGCTATTCATTCTTTTGACAGAATCCTCCTTTCACGAATTACTTGTCGCATGCGATAATCCTTCTAGGATAATCTGCTAAGTCAATTGATCTGTAAAATAAAACGTAAAGGGACTCGTTTCACGCGACTAGTATGTGAGGATTAAAAATGTTTTCTTTCCATCATCTAATCATCGAGATCTGCGTCGTGTGAGGCAAATCGACAAACTTATTTTGGAACTACGTGACACACGTGTTAATTAGCTCCGGTAGAGACAAATCTTATAGTATTTCGTTTTCTGTGCTAAAATGCACTAAATGCAACAATATTTTAAGTAAAATGGAGAATTTTATCATTGGAAATACAAAAGTTTTTTTATAATTCTATCTTAAATTATTTATAGAAACTTTGATAAAAATTATAGTTAGGTAGTAGAGTAATTATTAAATTTAGATTTATAATATATTAAATTAAGAAGTTTAAATCAATTTTTCATTTAACAAAAAATATATTTTTCTGTTTCACAAAATAAAATTTTTTGTTTCTTTATTATATGTATAAGTTTAATCACAATAATAAAAAAATTTTATTTTTTTACGCTTGATGAAAAAGAATATACATATAAATGTTAATTTTGTCTATTAAAACTTTTGTCAAAAAGCACGGTAGAGTACAGCAATTTTAAAAAATTTATATTATAATTAAAAATTACTCATACATAAATAAGTTCTATTTTACAATTTTAAATTTTGTTAAACTATATTAAAATAAATTAAAATATATTCAAATTAATATTTCATTTTACCATATATTATTACTCAACTGTTTAAGAATCCAACAATAGTTGAGAAGATTAATTTATCTCGATCCTGGAGTTAGTTGAGAGATACATAAGGAATGTATTAGAAAAATATTAATTTCTTACATCAATTGTTAGTTTTTTCTTAATATTAAAATATTATTAATGTATATTCATTAATCAATATAGGATTTGTTTTATTTATAAGTCTCACAGTTTTGTTTATAAAAATTGAAAACTGAAAAGTGGGCCAGCCAGCTCCGATGTCCCCACAAGTGGATACAATTATGTTTGCGGAGGCGCAATTGCATTCAGCTATTAAAAGGGACGCGTGCACGCGAGACCGCGCAATTAGCGGCCGAATCGTCACATGTTCCGCTGACGTTAACCGATTTTTAGTGCGGCCGGTAAACGTGCTCGACCGGCGCGACTACTAATCCCGGCCGGCTTTTGTATCCCGAACCGCTTATCTGCCGCGGTCTGACCACACCGTGGATAGTTCCACTTATCTCGCCCGAGCCCGCCTGCTCGCTCCGCTCTTATTCTAAGGACAGAGGCGTTTGCCAGCGGCAGGTATCGCCGTTATCTGTGTATATCTAATCAACGTAACGACGACCCTCCCGGGCGCGTGACACGCGTGTTATCCGGAGGAGGGTAAACGCCGGGACGGAGTGGGTAAACTTGTGCGCGGCGCGGCTCGGCGCGGCCGGGTGCGCTTGACGTACACGTTCGATGCGGCGATAAGCCGCGATTAATGCGTTATCTGATCCGTGCACGAGCATGGATTGCCGTCCCGCATCTCGTCCGAGATTTTTAGATTGCGATCGCGGCAACGAGGTGCTGTCCGCTTTATTCTCCATCCCGCGCGATGCTTCCTCTTTGGGGAAGACAGGCCCTCGCACCGCGAAATCTGATATCAAGAGCTAGAGGAAGCTAACTTTCGAGAGATAATTAATTAAACGTAAACGCTATAAGAGTCGCAATTTTATTTTAATTGCCGTTCACTTAGTTTTCGCTCAATTCGCGCATGTTGATAAATTATTGCAAATTTAATGACCCATAAGCGATTTTCGATATTAATTACTCAACGTTAATTTCATATATTTTTTACGCGTAATGTATTTATACGCATAGATAAGGGTAGTAATTTATAATATTAATATTTGAAGAATATAGCGCAGTGGCATGTTTACGCGCGTAGCGACGTATATTACATATTACGGGGACAGCTTACTCTTTTAATACGTTTTGATTAATATCCCCGTGCGCGATTTTATTTACTTGCGCGAAATTCACGTTTATTTACGTGACGTTTAATTGCAGAAAATCCGACGCGGGGGAACACCCGGACGCGCGAGATCGCGCGATTTTTTAATTACGGGAAATGCGAAACGACGAGCGTTGTATTTATCCGCGATATTTTACGTCACGTAGCTGTTTGAATGCATTACACGAAGTATCGATTTCCGCTGCCTTTTTTTCGCGACGGACGTACACTCCCCCTCCCCCCTCTCGCGTCAGAAATTAAAGTCACGTACGAGCGAGCGTCCGTTAAACGGAAGTGGAACGGTAAACGGCAACGCGCTTCACTATGAAGTTCCACTTTCTGCTCATATCGTGCATATCTCGATCTCTTTTTGAAATTTATTATCATCGTATCTAATAATTGTTCAGCTTCAGCTATATACTCGCGCAAAATTACATGTTTAATTAAGCTATCTTCTGATAAGTTTTTCAAACGTTAAATCCGCATTAAAGCAGTTGAATCACGAAAAATGTATCCATTTTAGGGTTCTGTCTTTTTGAATTAGAAAAAGAAATATAAATATTTTTAAAAATTAAGAAGATGGCTTTAATTCGATCTCGAGTAGTAATTTGAAATAAATATAATTGAACTTTTTCTCATTCTTCATTCTCATAATTATCTATCATGTAAAAAATTTTTGAAATTAATCGAAGCAACAGAATGGCTTACTTTAAAGTTTGTGAGATTAAAACTTCGGAAAAGGTGATTTATTTTAGTTGACCAAAAGACTAGTTTTATAAAAATTATTTTATCGAAAAACTGACAAACTACAGACGATATCTAGAAATGTGCTTACAAAATTCAAAATAATCCGGTGGAAAAATTTTATAATTCTCGAAACAATAGAATTAGCTTTCTTTAAAATTTGTGGGATTAAGACTTCATGGAAAGACTCTTTTTTGCTAACTAAAAGATTATTTTTATCAAAATTATTTTATAGAAAAACTGACAAACTACTGGAGGTACCTAGAAATATACTTACTAAATTTGAAATAATCAAATTTTATAGTTGGTTCATTCTATAAAAGGGAACTTAAAAAACAATATTATCTTTTAACTCTATTAGTTTGTTCGGAGTTATTTGACCCGAAGCAATTTTTGTTTTTCTATTACATTTTTATACAGTGAGTGAACGTTCTGGGATTTTGTTTTAATAGCTTAAACACATTAATTTGACTAAGAAAGTTTTAACACAATTTTTTCGTTCTTTTTTTAAATTTTTTAGTTGTTACATACATAATGTTCGGATCAATATGACCCGATGGAAAAAACTTGATATTTTAGTAATCTCAGTTAGAATTTAACAGTGTTCTCTCTCGTTTTATGACGAGAAAGAACATTATTAGGTTGAGTGAATATTATTGTGTTATAAACCAATGTTTGACCGGATTTAATTATCTTCATCAGTATTATCAAATATGAGAAAATAAAAACAAATTTTATTTTATCTCAGTGCATATTATTTATATTACACTATTATATATTATGGGTTGTAGTAATTTCACTGAATGTTGATCATTTTATTCTGAGTTAATGTTGTAAAGACGCAACAAGTCATTGCTTTAAAGTCTATTGCAGCTATTATACTAAACATGCTCGTTTCAAATTTTATCCATCAAACAAATATTGCGTGTAACAATTGCAAAAAATACATTTGTAAGTCACACTCATGTTATTTTTGTCTAAATTATACCAATTCATAAAAAATATTTTTCTTTATTTTTTGATGGATGTATTTTATTTTTTGTTGCTTGTCTTTGAATTTACAATAATAAAGGTTTAACCATCCTGTTTTGTTTTCATATTTTCACAAATGTATAAAATAATGTATCGGATCATATTGACTCAAGTATAGTACTGTACAATAAATTCGAACAGATCAGCAGGGTTAATTTAATAGATTTTTAATTGTATTAAACGATATAATAATGAACAATTGAAAGACATCTGCACATGTGATATAAATTTTGAAAAAATTCAAGAAGGTTTAATTTTCTCTATACTTTTACAGTAGTCTAACTTCTTACGCGGTCTATAAAAAAGATACATCTCTTGTCCCGAGTTATTCTGTGATACATCAGAATCGAAACCAGAAGTCGATCTCGAGGACTTGCTCGCGAGTGCAATTTCGTGTCTGTCTTCTATTCGTTTCGCGACTGCGAGTTTCGATTGAATTACGCGAGTCGAAGTCGGATGGTGTTTTGCTTATTCTACGGGTATCGTACACCGGAATAAGAGCACCCAGGTCGCGCATACGTCGAGTGAGTCGCGGTTACACCGGTAACTGCGTTTATTCGCTCGCGCAGGTGGTCGCCCGTTAATGGAACACGCGCCACGGCGTTGTTGCTCCCGTTACATCGCGCCAGGTCGTCTCCACCACCGTCTCCTCGCGGAGGAACGGTTTCACTCGTCTCCCTCCCTTCACCACGTAGACGAAACGCGTCCTTTTCCGGAAGTGTATTTCGAGGTCGTTAACTCTCAACTAACTCCCTCCGGGAGCGCGCGCGCTGCTCGTTGCACCCTCGTAACGCGCATCTCGTTGTTAAAAGGGAACTCGTCCGTTCCATTACCGTCGCGATCGTTTTAAATCGTATCACTTAAGTCCGCTGGTTAACTCCCGACCGTTTCCCGAGGTTTATCGCCGCTTCCTCGATTTATCGCGCGCTCGCTCGTCTCTCTCTCTTTTCATCTTTCTCTCTCTCTCTCTCTCTCTCTCTCTCGGCTCCCACCTTTAACGCGCCCGAAGAGTTTTCCGTGTTACGTCGCGGTCGAGTTTTACGCTCGGCTACATTACCCGTCCGACGGTAGCCGTGCTGGAGTGTGCTTCCAATTACGTAATTAACCCTTCCGCTCCGCCCGGCGCGGCCGTATGGTTACGCAGTAACAATACCCGGGGATTGTAGTTGCGAAACTCAGGCACGAAAATTTAAATGAATGAGTTAGGGACGGTTATATACTCAAATTAACGTTCCCCGTTCGAATCTCGGTGTAACTGCGAGAGAGTCGCGGGAAAAAAGGGCAAAGTCGGAAAAAAAACATGTTAGAGGGGGTGAATGTGCTGGAATTTTATTTTTGTAGCAAAATTGAGCTCGAACCGACACTTTTGACGGCATTTTATAATGCCATTCAATTTGATCGCCGTTTGATACGTGCACTTTCACGTCATATAAATCGTGCGCGCGCTCGATTCCGCTTCACTTTTCTCCCACAACGTTTTTCGAATAACGGGCAGGCTGTTTATTTCACGTTTCAACGTCGCGCTAACGAATTCTCATAGTCGTTTCGTCTTGCCTTCGAGCGCCGTGGCGGTCGAACGAAGGAAGAAAAGAAGGATGGCGCGCTAGCCTGGCGAAGAGGAACAACGACGGCGAGGCGCGAGATGGAAAGGCGGGGAAAAACGCGGCTAAGGGGTCCTCCGACACCTCCGGGGAAATACCGGGGCTCTCGTAAAAATAATGCGCGGCTCGTTTGTTGCGTCGGACAGTGATTCGTCCGGGAGCGGGGCCGGCGACCCGAGAAAATGGCGCGGGGGCCGCTTGGGGGAGCGGAACATTTTTCACCCGCGTACTTAGTATTCGTTACAATGGGAGAGAGGTCGTCTCGCTGGAGTTTGCGCGAGGACGGAGAGACGGGAAGCGAGCGAGAATGGGGGAAGGGGAGCGATTTCTCGCGAGGCGATGGCTGGCCGCGTCCCGGACGTCTCCGCCGCGAGGGGAGTCCCTCATCCCTCCCTCCCTCTCTCTCTCTCTATATATATATATATCTATCTCAGATCATTCTTAAAACTTTACGAGAATTGTACTCGTGAACCTCGACGATGCCCCGCTGTCGAAATTCTCTCTGCTCCTTTTTCTTTTTTTCTACATAGAAAAAAATGATTAATCAAATCAACAATTCATTGTTTCATATATAAGCAAGAATATAAAATCTTCTTGGAAGAATTTGATAATCTTGATCAGACATAATTTGCTTACATGAAGAAACAAAATTTCTTTATGTTAGCAAATTATGTCTCTTTGAGATTATAAATACTTCCAAGGAGATTTTATATTCTTGCTTATATATGAAACAATGAATTGTTGATTTGATATTAATTTTTTTTTCTGTGTATATTTTGCAAAAGATACTGCTTCGTGCGCGCTTACACCTCGCGAGCTATAATAAACATAATCACTGTAGTTGTTTCGTTGAACGAGACACGTTATGCAGTTATACGACTTCCGAGTAACAACAATGCGAGAAGCGCGGCGGCGCGCGTAACTCTCGGTCGTTATTTTACGAGCCGGCGTTTGAGCAGCGAGGGAATATCAAGACCTAACGGGCGCGCGGCCCGTGTTTTTACGCACGCGGGTGATTAAAATGCAGTGAGGGAAAAACGAGGTGGAAATTCGACGGCTAATTAAAGCCGGTATTAAACGTGAAATGAGGGAGCAGCGGCGACGGCGGCGGCAGCGCGCAGATTACAAAGGAGTCCCAACAAATTTTCAATTTCCGTTCCGCCTTTGTGAGGTAAATGAATGGTAAGCTCGAAGATACGCCGGAGGCATTCCGCTATTACGCGAGAATGAGTTTCAAGAAAGCGGGATCGGCGTCGGAATGCTGGTGCAGCAGTTCTGTGCAGCGCGCGCCTCAACCGGGATGATGTTGACGCGGTTGAAACACATCTAAACGAGAAACGCCAACAATATGCATGAATCGACGAATCGTGGGAGAGCCGTACGCGAGACAGCTCGTTCGACGCGACGCTGTGATGTACGATGACATCGTTTCCGCGATGTATTTCGCGTTCGCATAAAAAAAAAAAATGAAAATAAAAACTTTATCCCGGAACTGACAGGACAGTTTTCCCGTGGATTGGATAGACACGCGGGCGGACTTATTCGTCGACGCGGGCTGGATTGGCAATCTAACTACACTTAGGAACGCGTTCGAACAGGGATCGAAGGGAGTCGTACAAAAGTTTTTTAACAGATTGGAGCGTGAGTGGGTGGAACTTCGGAAACAAAGTAGACTGATTGCACACGAGATGTAACTACTCTCTTTGATTGCTGGGTAAGCTTTCGAAGGGGGCGGAAAGAAAAGAGAGAATGGAGGAAGACGAGAGTAAAAAGGAACGAAGGAAAAGTTAAAAGTGACAAGGGAGAAAGGGGAGGATTAAATATTCTTTTTAACAGTAATACAGCATTAGCCGTAAGAATATTAAGCTCGAGAAAAAGCGCACCGGCATTTTTAATTATTACACCCAGCTCAACGCGCTCGTGATTTTATCCGTGATGTCGCACAGCGGATCAAATAATGTAAATTCCTCGACATAACGTCAAAAATATTTTGAATATTTTATCATAAAAAATATTTAGTAAAATAGTTATACTTTTCATTCCTATATTAGAATTGATGTCACGAGAAATAGATAAATAAATAAAATTCATCAAAATAACACGTAATACTTACATAAATTACAAATATGTTTACCTTGCAAATTAGATTATATTATCAAATGCACTTTCCCATCTTTTTATTTCATTTTCTTTCATTTGAAAATGTTATTCAATAATTAACATTTAATAAAGGTTTCTAAAAAATGTCCGGAATCATCCGTTTTGTATCCAAAATTTTATAAAAAGTATATAAAGCATACTCCAAAATTCTTCATACATGATAAATTTGAATGCATCTAGGCGCTTATTTACAAAATATAAATTATGAAGATATTCATTTACATATCATTAAACAAGATATTTTAAATATTTCTTAAAAAAAATTGTTCTCATTATTAGTTTTGAATAATGACAAATGTAAGAAATAAACTATTTTATAGTTAGGTTTATTATATGGTCGCCAATTGATTTTCATGTATATATATTTCTGTTACACTCAAAATTAGAAAACAAAAATATTATTATATTACATCGAAATTTATGTAAAAATATAAATGAAGTAGATGTATGTAAAAAGTAATAAAAGCAAAAACATTCCAAAACGAAAAACTGTCCGAGAAATTCTGTCTCGTACTACTGTGCTTGATACTAACTTGTTTACACGTAGCTAGTATTTTCGTAATTCTAAAAATTGAGAAATTCAAGATTTAAAATTTTACGTCTCTCTAACTCACGCGATAAACATAGCGCAGTTTAAAGATGTTTTGGCTACATAATACTAGTTATAAAAGTTCTTGAAATTTTAAAACTGCAGTCTTTTTAAATTCATTCATTTTTTTTCTATTTAATGAAAAATTTTGGCTATATACTGCAAATATATATAGTACGTAAAAAATGCTTCATTTATGTGTGTTATTTAATTTTCCGTGTCAAAATAACATACTTATATTGCATAGAGATCTTTTTATGCAGTATAAGTGAGTTACTTTTACACAGAAAACTAAGTAACACACATGAATGAGGCATTTTTTACACATTGGATTTGCAGTGTAAATGCCTGAATTAAGTCCTGAAGCCAGCTACAAAGAACAAAACAAAATATTTGTTTTATAAATAGCTTACACAGTAAAAATGACCATACTTTGCTGCAGTTTTTAATAACTTTTAAATGAGTAAATGGATTCAAATAAACTTTTGCACGAATATTTATTAAAGTATTATAATAGTATATGTAAAAAATTTGTTTTAATTGCTAATGCTAATGCCTCATCAAATTTGCAAATAAGTATTACGAAACGTGATTTTACGCAATAATCAAGAATAATAAATAAAACATTAAATAACTTTTAAATCGATAAAAGGATTGCGCTAAAATTTTACACAGACACTTAACGCAATAATAGAACAGTCTATAAAATTTTTATATTTTTGGTAATGCTTTGAGAGATGTGACGCATACATTTTCAAGCAACAAACAATAAATTACGAACTATTTTGACATGAGAATGAAGCATGAAAAATGTATAGCAACTTTTACAGTTAAAAAATTGAATTCTCGCGAAGATGTTGCAGGAGGGAATCGAGATATAAATTTGAAGAGAACGGATACAAGAGAGAGTTCGGTCAAAAGCGCATCTTTCTTTGTGCGGAACGGCAAACGCCACGCAAGCAACATTTGTCTGGTAACATTTATCATAGAAATTGGCTTTGCAGATCCTTTTGATAGTCAGATATTTTCGATGAATGCGGAACACTGAGAGAAGAGAAAATGATTATGCAGGGGCTTCGTCGGATCGAAGGGCAGGGGCCGGAAGAGAAGGGCATCCAGAAGGAGAGGTGTAGTCTGGCTGCGAGCGCGGAATGTAGCTACTTCGTTTTGATTACAAAGACACTCTCGAGGAAAGGTGGAAGCGGGCTAGGTCGAAAGAAGAGAAATTGGCACACAGAGATAGGAACCCCTCCCGCCGCGACGTTACGAATACGTTGCCTTAACGGGTGAACTGGAGACCTTTTACATCTTTATTTAGATGCAGGATTTGTGTGTGCTCGATCGATCGCGTTTCTTCTCGACATTAACCCTTTCCCTACTATCCTGAATATTTCGTGTCCGACCGATTATTGTTCGTACAAGTTTCTCGCAAGTCCGACGGATTATTAAATTATATATATTTTATTAGTTTTTAAAGTGTTTTAAAGTTTCAATATTTATTTTAGGAAGTTGAAAGAGAGAGTACGCTCGTGAATTTTTAGACATTTTTTGAACAATTTTAAATAGATGAAAAAATGAACAGTTTCGAGATACCCAGGGATGAGGTGGTATCGTAAGGGTAAATTCAGGAGAGCAGACATTGTGTGGCTTCCACAAGGAGACAACTATTGTAATCATTCTTAACGAGAGTTAACGTTTATCATAAAATCGATATTACGAGGCACGCAGGAACATTCTACTCGGCTTGTGCCGGTATGTAATGACAGAAATTACATACGCGAGTTGTTAAGCCAAGCGGCGAATGTGTAATTTATGAAAGCACGTGCAGGACGTTGGCTGGCGTGTCGTTAAAAACGAGTCGATACGAGTTTCCAGGAAGGGGGAAAAAAAGAAAGGAGAGAGAGAGAGAGAGAGAGAGAGAGAGAGAGAGAGGAAAAAACACAGCTGTGCGGGTTGTATAGAGCCGGGATGGAAAGCGTGATTAGGTGCAGGGCTGCACCCACGGTGAAAGGCTCGAGACGTCGTCGGCATGGCGATGAATATTTAAGAGCGTTATTTTATACAGGCGATAAGCCGAACCGTACCGAGGGGACGCTCTACCGAAAATATTTGAGTCTCGTTGAAAACGCGGTGACACACATACAGGGTTTCGGCACGTTCGCGCCGGTAACGAGTCAACGAGGGAGCGTGCTGAATAGCGCACCACGACTACCGCGAGGGGGCTAAGCGCGATGAGATTTTCACCAATTTTTATCTCGTGGAATTTATAATTTTATAAACACACCGGCGGAAAATCGTCGGGCATGCCCTTTAACGCAACACGATATTCGCGGGGACGAAGTAGTAAATCTAGCGAGATCCAGCCGCATATTTTTAGTCGTTATCGCGGTACGTACGTACGTACGTACGCGCGCCGATTGCATCGGAATTTATCTCCCGCGGCTGTGATTAATAACGCCGCTGCCCGGTCGCGATATATCACGCATAATGATGTAATAACCGGCCTGCACTTTCGCGAGTCGCGCTACTCCTTATCCCGCCTCGGTATCTGCCCCGTAAGCCTAATAATAATACCGAAAGAAACTGACGAGGGCGGTCACCGTGATGGATGAAAACCGGACGGTGCATCGGCGCCGTGCGATCGTATTAAATAAACATCGCTCTGTTTTATGGGACGCGATTTTAAAAGTTCGCGACGCGATGCCCCCGCATATTGCGCCGGTTTTGCCCGCTTCTCCCCGTCCCGCTTTCGCGAAAGATCGGCACGCTCGATGGGGATGATTGATGCAACGAGCTTATCGATGATACCGGAGCGCAAGATTGTCCGGTGAGAAAAGAGTGCTGAATAATTATTTCATTAATCTCCAGGGGGGAGGGGGGTGAGGATGCTAATGATCATCGATCGACCGTGAAATTTCTTAACCGACGATTAATTCGACGTCGCGTACCGATTCTTTGGCCCACGCCAGGTTTCTTGTAGCGGGTTAAGGAGGGTAACTGCACGACGAAGGCGGGCTCATCGCCGTTTTTACGTGAGATAAATTAGGAAAACTTTTAAGAAGCTCTGGTCCCTTAAATAAGAAGTAGAATCTTGCGGAATATAAAAATTGAAGCTCCTGAAGTGTAATTAAAAAGGGAGCTCCTCTTTTGTAGACTGCAATATTCCTAAATGCTAAAGATCAATTAAGGGGTCAGAGGACTCTGGCAAAAAATAGAGTATTTTTCAGATAAAACATTCAGATAAAATTTTTTGTCTGTGTATATACACATATCTTTTTATATATAAAATATATCTCTTTGAAAATATCTCGCATAGCAAAAAGTGACAGATGATGGTATCACGGCGAAGTCAGTGGTGACGTGTGAATGTTCGCTTTATCATAGATCGCCGTGATATTATAACGATATCACAAAGCGGACATTCACACGTCACCACTGACTTCTCTGTGATATCACCTGCATGTGATCTTTTGCTATAGGAGATATATATTTGTTAAAAAGAAAATAAAAGATGCAAAATTATATTAAAAAGTGTTGTTAAACTTTTAATTCCTTTTTTTTTAAACATCATTTTTCAAAGCGATGGCCATGATAACTCAAACAAAGTTTACCCGGTCTATTTAATATTTTAAATTAATATTTTTAATAATATTAGGCATCGAGTTATAGAAGCTTTCCCGATTTTTATTTTTTTTTTAAGTTATAACAAAAAATTTTCTGGAAAAATGCAAATTTCAAATTCAAACGTGTGCAGTTTCGCGAAAAGTAAAATTAAAAAAATTTCCTTCATAAACCGAACATAAGTGTAAAAAAAATTGCTTACTTTTTAATTTCAGATTTATGTAGGCTAAATTGTGACTAACAAGGAACCGATCCGAGGTGTCCACCTCCGATCTTGACGAGCTTTTAATATGTTAT